>JAQHUG010000075.1:2233307-2247992 GCA_028555095.1 Dicrostonyx torquatus
CGAGTGGAGTTAGAACCTAGATATTTCGACTCTAAGTCAGTGCTCTTTTCAAAAGCTGGAAGAGAGAAAGTATTCACTTGTTATGAATAACCTTTGTCAAGTTGTACATCCCTTGAGAACCAGGGCAACACACTTAGAAACATAAAGAGCTTGTCTTTTTTACTGTACATTTCCCAACATGTCACCTTACCCTTGGGACACTGAACCTGCCACACTACTGCAAGACTCATCTTAACCGATTTAGAGACTTTCTTATTCCAAAAGCAGAACGTGTCTATGTTTCTCACAACAGAAAAAGTTGCTGCAGTATTCAGTTCTAGTCTTTTCTGTTGCTGGGTTGCTTCCCGGGCTGCAGTGAGAGTGTGGAAATTTTAAGTTAGCCAAGCAAATGAATTTAAGAATCTGTCTTTAACTTACATGAACAACAGCCTCCTGCAATTTTTTTTCCCATGACTAGCAAGCTGATAGCTGATTTATCAGATTAGTTTATCAGCAAGTCCCAATGTTCCTCCCACCTCCCTGATCTCCTCCCCAACACTAGGATTACTGGCATGTGCCACCATGCCTAGATTTTTACATAGGTTTGGTGCTCCAAACTTAGATCCACATTCTTGTACAGTGAGTACTCTACCAACTGAGCCACTTCCCCAGCCTCTTCCCGATGTAGTAATATGTTATATTATAGTTATTGATTTCTGTATGTTGCTACAACCTTACTCCTGAGATGAAACTAACTTAGCCATGTTGTACTTACAGTCTCCTTGATTTCAATTGGGAATGTTTGATTGAGTTTTCTCTGTTCATCAGTAAGACTGACCTGTATTTTGTTGTTGCTGTTGTTGCAGATAAACACATCTGATGTTGGTATCAAGGCAGCATTGGTTTCTAAGAATGAATTTGGTAGTGTCCTTTGCCTTTTTATTTTGTGCAACAGTCTGAAAGTATTTTGGTCTTAGACCTTCCTTGAAAGTTAGAATTCAACAGCAAATTTCTCCATTCTGGGATTTTCTTTCCTGAAATATTTTTAGTTACTGTTTCAATCTCATTGCTTACTAAAGGCCTGTTTAGGTTTATTCGTGTCTTCTTTTATTTTTTGTATGCTCCTGCATTTAAAAGTTTGTGCTGGAGAGATTGCTCAGTGCTGACAAACTCACTGCTCTTCTAGAGACTCCAATTTAAATTCTTAGCACTCACATTGGGCAGCTTACAACTGCCTGTAGCTCCAGTTCCTGCACACATGTGGTGCATATGCATACAAATACAGGAAAAGAAATACATCTTTTACGAAAAGAAGTTTGGGGATTTCTTCTAGCTTTTCCAATTTGTTATAATGTAATGATCTTCCAGATTTTTTCCCATATCCTGCATTTGGATCAGGCTTCTTGCTTTTCTGGAACTTTGAGTAGATATGCGGGGTTTTCACTTTAGAATTCTCTGATTCTTTGTGTATACTAATATGTATATGCTTTCCTTTTAGGATGGCCTTGTCTGTATTCTAGTGGTTCTGGTAACCCTACATATCAATTTTAATTTGATTCTTGTAATCGTTTTAGCTTCCTCCTTGATCTTGTAATGACATACAGTTCATTCAAAAGTATGTCATTAGGTAGAAAAGACCACATCGAGCCTGGTAGCCCAGACTCAGAGAGACAAACATCACATGTTCTCTCTCATCAGAGACTCCTAGCTCCAAATCTTCAGATGTTCTGGTGTAACTGAAGAAACCAGAAAAGTAAAAAGGGAACTTTGACTGGGTATAGGTGGGTGTGGCTTGGTGGGGGAATAACAGAGAGGGGCAATACCAGGGTAAGTGTGAGAAAATCATGGAGAAGTGAGGAGGGGTCATTTTTTAGGGAGGAATGAAGAAGGGAAATACAAAAGAAGGAGAATGGTGGGTCAAATAAAAGGAAGTAACAGTAATGTCTGAAAATGTCATGAGGAATCATGCTATTAACTATCTACCTAAAGGAAACCTATAATGCACGTAAGTCTCTCTATAAATATACACATATAGTTTCAATGAAATTTTCTCATCTGGCCTGACAATGCTTCCTCCAAGAGCCAAAGAAAATGTAACAAAACTCCCAATACCATGCGTGAGAAGCCCTCTTTTGAGCTGTTCAGATAAGGGTTGTCCAAGAGACTTACAAAGTATTATAGGCTATTGCTATTGCCATTGGTTGTCTCCAAGAGGAAAGTGAGTCTCTATTGCTGAAGACACTATGTGCTTCATATACAGGACTCAGAGACCCCTGAGGTGGAACTGATTGGAAAAACTTCTTCCTGAGGATTAGTTTTTATGTCACCAGAGAATGCCATGAAATCTTCCAAAGGAGGTAGCAACCATCAGTTCTACCCAGCTATAGCACCTATGAACCATAGCAATGACCAGAATGGCATGATAACCTTAAGGGTACAGTAGTGGCACACATACAACCAATAACTCTAATTAAACTTAAGGCCTGTTCAATAAATCATGCCGGCTACTGGAAAAGTAGCCAACTACTCAGGGCTATTGAAGTCATGGTTCTTGCAAGAGAGCCTAAAACTGCTGCTTTAAGAAACCAGCATTGTCTCTAACTGTACTCTAAATATTTGTCTTTATTCCACAGGTAAGTATAATCCTTACCCCTCATCAAGGAGACTTCTCTTTGTAACAGATGTAGATCATTATGGAAAATTCCAAGCAAACAAAACACAGAGTTGTGGAGCCCAGTCCCAAAGAACACATCTACAAAATCAATTCTGCACTTAAGGTTCGGGGAATATTGTGTAATAGGGAAATGGAAGGATCGTAAGAGCCAGAGATCAGTGAGTTTGCTGTAACATTGTGTCTTCTAGTAATATCAGAAACTACACCCATGACTTCTCATCAGTATGACTCTCTAAACGTGACCTGGACAAGGACAACAATAGGCATGCCAAGGTGGACAGGGAAAAGTCGACTGCTGGAACAGCTATGATTGCTTGCTCTGAGCCACAATGTTCACTTCAGGGTAAGATTGTGTGTCCCTAACTTGTGTAATGTTTGACACAGAATTACCAATGTCTCGGAGGAACTTAGTAAAAAGCAGTATTAAAGCTAAGAAGGAAATGAGGTAAGAGTAAGAGAGCATACAGTAATAATTTTAAATAAAGTATGAGTTCAATGTATGAAAATCAGGGCTGAAGAGATGGCTTGGTTGTTAAAGGCTAGGTTCACAACCAAAATCAGTAGAATGTTATATAATAGAGTTGGGGGAAAAGACAGACAGACATAGGAACCTTTTTTTTTTAAACTAGTTAATGGTATCAACTGAACTCTTAAGAAACAAAAGTATACTACTAAGAGAAAAAAAGCATAAAATTAAAAATAAAAGCATACATATTTAAAATAGAAATTGATATAAAATTTGAAGTTATATAAGCCTAGATGAGCAATTAAATAAAACAACATATAATGTTCTTGGTCAATGTTTCTTTCCATTTGGGGAGGAATTGATCCTGTGTGTTTAAATTAGTTCCATCCATCAAGGTACCACATTTAAGTTCAATGTCAAACTTTCAGCGAACTGTATAACTTCTCATTGTTGTGGTAGTAGTGTTGGAAGTCTATTATTTCAGGCTCTGTTACCATGCTGCTGTTGCTATCTCCATGGTGTCTTGTCCCTATCCAGATACAGCACCATGTTCTACATTCCACCCAATTCTTCCCAAATTTCTAAATGATGTCTTGTTCTGTTTGGAGTTTTAGAGGAATTTCACCATCAATTTGGGTTTTCTAGCAGCACAAAATATCTGTTTGGGACTTTGATCATGCTGAGCTCTTAAGTCCATTGCAGACTTTTCCTCTGGTCACGGTGTTGGGGTTGGAGGCTGCTCACAGTGTTGTGGCTATGGGCACCATGTCTCATACATCATGGCTTCATCTGACCTTGCCTTTTCCTTCTCTAAATTCTTCTGGACCCTGTCTCACAAAAGAAGATGCCAGATGTGTCCCATATATAGATACCATTCCCCCTGCTGCTACCACTGACAGAGAAAAATTTGCCAGTTTTCCCGCCTTTTAATACCAGCTTCTGAGTCCTCCGTCCTCTGCAGGGAATGGCAGAGCAGCAGCACATTGCACATTGCTTTTTGTTTGTTTTTGTTGATTTGTTTTCATGCTAGTTTAAGTCCTTTTACTTCTTTCATTGATTTATGAATTGCCTCTCTTTCTCTTTTGGGAACAAAGTCTAGTTTTGCTTATTTTTAGCTTTTCTACCAATTCACATAAAGGCAACATCTAAACTTTCATTATACCAAGAAGTCTTTCTTTGGCAATTCTATACCCTGCAAAACTTACAGTTTCTATTCTCATAACTTCTGGCCAGTTCCATGAAAATGTAGGTACATAGAAAGATGATTTTTCTCTGGGGCCATCTTTTAATTACCTCCTTTGTGCTCTGTATAGTGTTCCACAACTTTTTCCTTACCCCTTCTATCTCACCTGAATAGTTGATACCAAGAAATCACATTAAAGTGGTTCAAGTGAGAAAGAATTTCTTTTATTTGCACATGTGCCTAAGGTCACAATTTTCTCTCTTACAAAAAAATCCTCTTATGGATTACCACCATTGTCAATTTAATTGTTCTCTGAAAATTAATTGGTTTGTATTGGCTTGTATAAACTTGCAAGCTCTGTAAGTTATAAGAACTTCAGTAAAATTAGATTATAAACCACAAGCAAAGCATCCCTTCTTTTAGTTATCTCTAGAAAGCAGCCTCGCATGCAGTATCTAAAAGAAGAACAAAGTAAAACATGCCAACATTTTAATTTTTGTGTGTGGTGTATGTGTGCATTTGTGTGTGTGTGTTGTACAACAGTTCAACTGCTCACCCCAGAGCAAGAGATCAGAAGAATGATGCCATCATAATTCACTTTGATAAACAAGTGATTTTACTGTGTTTACTTGTAAGACTGTTGGTGAGAGGTTATTTAGAGGGATGGGGATTACTCAAAAGTAGCTATACCACCTCAAGTGTGGGTGGTGACTCACAAAAACTCTCTGCAAGACTTGTACCTCTATAGGTTATAGAGTTTGCAATCTTCAGCAGTCCATGCAGCTTATATAATATTGGAGCAAGAGAGGACTTGTGAATCTGGTAAGCTTCAGGGACTTCATGAGATTTGTGGGTTGTTTACTTTTTGAGTATTAAGGAACCTCTTTTTAGAACTCCCAGGATCTCGAGGAGTTTCCCTCTAGGACATAATGCTTCAATTTGAGGGAATTTCTACATGACAGTGTCTGGAGATATATATATATAAATGTGTGTGTGTGTGTGTGTGTGTGTGAGAGAGAGAGAGAGAGAGAGAGAGAGAGAGAGAGAGAACCCATGTACATGTGTGTGATAATCCAAAGCGGACACCAGATTTGCACTGTATTTATTGAGATATGTTATCTCAATTGAACCCAAAATGTACCAATTACAACTAGGCTAGCTAGGCAGCTCACCCTAGGAATCCTGTGTGCTGAAACTGCAGGTGGGCTGCCAAGCTCAACGGGCCTTTTGTGGATGCTGGGTATCCAAAATCCAGTTCAGTTCTCATGCTTGCATGGCAAACACTTTATCTACCAAGCCACCTCCCAAGCCCAACATTATTAATGTTTAAAAGCCATTTCCTCTAACACTGAAGGTTTGGCCATCATTGTGGGATTTGACTTATAAAATAGCCCTGGTGACTGTTCTACATTTAACAGTTTTGCCAGATTTATGGTATGAAAAATCAATCCTTGCCACCTGCTGCTTAACCATTTACACTTTTCCACATATTAGAAAGCAATGGCTTTTCTCTGTCACATGCAGAGAGAATAATTATAGCTATAATCAATAACTCTAGTGACATTAAATAAGATATTGGAACTGTAAAATAATAGCATGGTGGTATCTGAAAAGAAAAACTTAGAGAATAGAAAAATATCTCTTGAGAAATGAAAAATGAAAACATAAATGGAATATTCTGTAAGAACAAAGAACAAAAACATGTAAAGTAGGACAGCAAATGAATTCAACTACTTTTCTTTCTGAAGAAATATATTATTTATGCCGGGTGGTGGTGGCACACGCCTTTAATCCCAGCACTCGGGAGGCAGAGGCAGGCGGATCTTTGTGAGTTAGAGACCAGCTTGGTCTACAAGAGCTAGTTCCAGCACAGGCTCCAAAGCCACAGAGAAAACCTGTCTCGAAAAACCAAAAAAAAAAAAAAGAAAGAAATATATTATTTACTTAGCATTAATACCATAGCACAATTCAACAGCCAGAAAACTATTAATTATATGAGTGATACAACGTAGTAAAGTTGTTCAGTTGATTAAAGATGAGTCCCAGTGTCAGCCTCAGGAGTTAACATGTACACACATAAATGTTTATGCACGCCCACCGCACACACACATCCACTTGCACACAAGTGTAAGCCCATACACACCACACACAGACACACGTAAAGCCATTTATTTAGAAGACTAAAACTAGAATTTCTTTTGATAGAGTTGGGGTGGAGGAAGAAGATTCCTCTTTTCACAGCAGTTTTGTAGAGCTTTTTCTTAATAATTTTCAGTCCTGGGCACTGAACTCAAGACTTGTGCACAGGAAGCACTTGTTCTGCCACTGGGCTAAGTTTACAGACTGACAGACTGCATTCTTTGAATCATGTGCCTACCTCCAATGATAACAACAGAAACACAGCCCTGCCACTAGGTTACACAGAAGTGTAGTTTGAGATTAGACAAAACCACTAAAATTTGTCGCAGCCTGCTTCCCGATTATCAATCATAGATGATTATGAAGTGCCTGATAACCTTCGGAGTTCTTTCATTAGTGTCTTCCTTTATCACCCCCATCCCGCCACAACTTGAAATGGCAAGATAGAATCTTGCTTGGCAAGTTAAATGAAAAGGATAGAGGAAAGTCAGTGTAGTGATCTTCAGAGAGAAAGTAATAAGGAAGGAGAACAGAAGAAACATTTCAAGGGCATCCCGAATATAAAAACAATAGAGAGCAATGTGGCTCTCTATGCTCAGCTGAGAGACAACAGCAGCAGAGGTACATCAGGTTGAACTCTGCAGATGCCAGAGATTGAGTGACTATTTCCATCACTCTAATAACATCAAGATAGTCCCAGAAAAAAAGAATTATAATAAATTCATAAAGCATCTCCAAAACTATCCTAGTTTTGTTCAATGAAGTTAGCTACCACCATCAGGTAGTTCATGTCATGAATCCTGATATTTGTCACGAAGCATTTTGATATTCTATTGGCAACGACTGCCCGAAGTTCCTCAGTTGTTTTCAGATGCTCCATCTACCTCACCTCCTGATTCACATATGACTTTAAAAAGTACTTTAAAACAAAAGAATACATCCAGTGGTGTTGGCACATGCCTGTAACCCCAGTATTCAGGAAACAAAGGCAGGAGTACCATGAGGTTGAGACCAACCCAATTCTACATAGTGGAGACCCTGCCTCTAAAGGAAATCAAAATAAACCAAAATCACAGGATAGAGTAAAGTGTATAGCTCAGTGTGACCTCTGAGCTGGACAACTATATGTGAGCCCTGGGCTCTATCTCCTGCACTGCATGTACATACCCAAAAATATTAGTTGGATACCTAACAGCTAATGGTGTTTAATAAAAAACAACTGAGAAAGTAATGTGTAACTCAAGCAAAAATTAAGTTAATTTGTTTTTTAATATAAATTTTAAGATTGGAATGATAAGAAAACAGAGACTATGGGAATTATGAGAAAGCTATATTTCTGAGAGAGAGGTGGGGAGAGAGAGAAAGAAAGATTGTAGAAAACAGCTGGTATAAAATTGCTCTTTAGAATGAGCTTTATTAGGAGCAAGGACCTCATGATCACCCTCAGGTGTGATCAGGTCTTGAAGTGGGGGAACATTAGGAGAGATACAGAATCATCATAAGCATCACTATGGGGCCGTGGAGGGAGAAAGAGGCTGCCCTTCAAATCTGGAGATTCAAAGAGGTTACTGACTCTTACAGGTGTTTAAGGGAATGGGCAAGCTTCACCCCACATAAACTAGTCTGACCTAACGTACGTTCCAAGGCGTGGAGGCAGGCACTAGAGAGGGCTATAAATTTATCCTGTAGCTGCCAAGGGGTTGCCATAAGAGTTTTTAAAAGATTCCATATTGTACTATAGTAATTGCTTATTTTGTCATTTTAATTTTTGATTAATCAAAATTGCCTATTTTACCCTCTTCTCTTTTCCCTTCCCTTCTCCTCCTTTGCCCTCTATGTCCATCTTCACCCCTCTCATTTCCTCTGCTTTTTAAGTTTGGAGACAGGGTCTTACTATGTGAGCGAGTCTGGACTTGAACTTCCTATCTAGTTCAAACTTGTTCAAATTTGTGAACCTGATGCCTTCAGAATTGACATTATGGGCATGTGCCACAATGCACAATAATGATTTCTTATTAAATGTCACTTTTCTCCAACATTTTAGCTTGAAAAAAATGCTACGCTTACTGAAAAATTGCAGAAGTAAACTTCAGGACCTTGCTTATGGTAGGGAAGTGCTCCACCACACAGCTTACCTTATTTGTTTCTTTAAACTTCATTTTCAAGCAGGTCTCACTACTTAGCCCAGGTTAGCCTTGAATTTATAATTTTGCCTCAGTCTCTTGAATGCTGGACTTATAAGCATGTATCACCATGCCTGACTTTTCTAGGTTTGCTTTCTTTTTCAATATCCCCTTTTCTTTTCTCTGTCTTTTTGTCTCTCTAAGCGTAAGTACATATAAAGCTAATTGCTGTTTAATTTTATTTTATTTATTAAGATTTTTATATAGTTCAATGTTTTCCTTTATGTATTCTGCTTTAACTTAATACTGGAAAATTCATCTCATCACAGGATTTAATGTATATATTCATCAATATCCTCTTGTTTTTATATTTAAATGTTAGGTCTTCATAGAATTATTTTTGAATTGTGATTTTTGGGTAGGATTATTTTCCAAAATGGCTAACCAGCTTTTTTTACTGTATAAATAATTAATAAGACAATGAATTGATAATATGCTAAGCAAACTAGTTAAAGTACATTCTTTTCAGGAAATAAAAATAATGACTACTAAATATATGAATGCATGTTTCACTCCACTTATAAAGTAAATGCTAATTGGACCAGCAAGATACCTCAACACTTGCTGCTAAGCCTGATGACCTGAGTTTGAACCTTAGGACCCACATGGTAGAAGGAAAGAATTGACTTCTGCAGTTTACTTATGTGCTGTGGTGTATGCATGTGCTCAAGTACATACATACCCATAAATAAAAGTAATAGGGTTGGAGAGATGGCTCAGTGGTTAAGAGCATTGCCTGCTCTTCTAAAGGTCCTGAGTTCAATTCTCAGCAACCACATGGTGGCTCACAACCATCTGTAATGAGGTCTGGTGCCCCCTTTTGGCCTGCAGACATACACGCAGACAGAATATTGTATACATAATAAATAATTTAAAAAGTAATAAAAATCAAAAAGTATCATATAAATAATTATGACATAGTATTTTCCTATTAGACTGATATAATTCAGAATGCTTGTAATATTTTGTTTGGATACAGTGACAGAAATGCATTGTTGCTATAAGTTTAGATTGCACACATTCTATGGAGGGCATTTTAAAAATAATCCATCCAAACTAAAATGTAACAAGCTAATAAAAAAGATTTTGAAATTTCATGCCTACATAGTTGTAATACTCCTAGTACTCAGGAAGTTGAGTGTGTTAGCTATCTGTCTTGTCAACTTGACACAAGCGAGAGTCATCTGAAAAGAGGGAACCACAATTAAAAACAATGCCTCATCAAATTGCCTCTAGGCAAGTCTGTGGGGGCATTTTCTCGATGAATTATTGATGTTGTTGGAAGGCCCAGCACACTCGACATAGGAGCAAGCCATAAAGTAGTGTGTTTCTATGGCTTCTGCTTCAGTTTTTCTCTCCATGCTCCTGACTTGACCCTCTTTTTCTGACTTCTGAGTGATCAACTGTGAACTGACATGTAAACCAAATAAACCCTTTCCTCCCTAAATTGATTCTGGTTGCAGGTGCTTATCACAAAAACAGAAAGCAAAGTCAAACACCAAAGCAGTTGGGTTATCAGTTTGAGGCCTGTCTGAAAATTTTGAAAATCTAAGGGCTGGGATCTCTTTGCTCCTCTCCATTCCAGAGACAGTCACTTCATCTGATGCCATGCAAGCCTTCACCCCGAGGCACAACAATGAAGGTCAGAGTCAAGGGATCTGGCCATATTGGGTGGCTGACTACCAGGGCTGCTTTCAACTCTGGCAAAATGGGTGTTGTTGCCATCAATGACCTGCTCATTCATCTCATCTACATGCTCCAATATAATTCTGCCTGCAAGCTCCAGGACAGAAATAAGGATGAAAATGGGGAACTTGTTATTGATGGGAAGGCTATCTTCATCTTTCAGGAGTGAGTTCCCACCAACATCAAATAGAATAATGCTGGTATTGAGAATGTTGTAGAGTTTACTGGTGTCTACATCACCATGATGAAATCCTGATCCACTTGTAGGGTAGAGTGAAAAAGCCTCTTGTGCTGATGTCTCTATTTTTGTGATGGGTATGAACCTCAAGAAGTACAACAATTGTCCTAATTACGATTACTATTGCTATGATGAAACACCATGAACAGAAGCAAGTTTGGAAGAAAAGAGTTTATTTATTTGGCTTATATGTCTACATCATAGTCTATCACTTAAAGAAGTCAGGGAAAGAACTCACACAGGACAGGAATCCGGAGGCAGGCGCTCATGCAGAGGCCAAGAAGGGGTGTTGTTTACTGGCTTACTTCTTGTGGTTTCCTCAACACGATTTCTTCTGAACTCAGGAAGCACCCAAAATGGACTGGACCCTCCCCCATCAATCACTAATTAATAAAATATCCCACAGACTTGCCTACAACGCAATCTTAAAGCGACATTTTCTCAGTCGAGGCTCCTTCCTCTCAAATGATCCTAGCTAGTGTCAAGTTGACATACAACTGACCGGCACAGCAACTCACTTGAGATTTTAGTGAATATCAATAAATAGTCACAGAAATAAGACAAAAATGCCCTTCTTGTTCCAGAAGCGAAGAGAAATAAAACAATTTTCTTTTATTGAATTGTCAGGAGTGGCAAGTTTAGCTCATTCTCCAACATTTAGACTTGGAAAATTATTTAAAACTGGAATGTTAGCTACAAAATAGCCCATTTTAAAAATAATTTTTCCAATAAAGTATACTTCAAAAAGTAAGAATTGCTTCAATTAAGTCAAATAAATGCATCTCAGTTCCATGCCTTCAAATTACTTCCTCAGATGAACACACTCTTGAAAAAGAGTGCAATCATTTCCTCAATTATATTGCAAGGCTTGGTTCTGTTGACAATGGGCTGCAAGGCATAGTGACCTTGGTATGCTTGATACTCTACTTCCTCACTGAGAAATCAATTGGTAGCGAACTGACAAAAAAAAGTCCCACCTCCACAAGCCTGGCTCTAGAATTCTTTTATTTTTGTATGCCAGAAATCCTCTCATTGACAGGGAACAATTGGGAAGTTGGGTCACACAGCAAAGAGGAATTTCATCCATGCCTGAGCCCATAAGAGACTTGTCTTCTACAGAGAAGTCAGTGATTGGATCAATGTATTAATAGAGTAGAGATGACAAAGGATATAATCAGTGAACTTGGAGATAACTTGTTAAACATTATCTGAGCTAAACTACAAGTATTTTAGATGAAATAAAATCTTAAAGGAACTTTCCCAACCTGTAGAACAATGATAAAAGACCTAATGTTCTTATCAGCAGAGTCTCAGATAAAGAATAGGAAGGGAATAGAGTTGAAAGAGGATGCAAAAAAAAATGATAGCTGACAACTTTCCAAATCTGGCAAAAGGCAGAGACTTTTAGATTCAAGAAGATGAACAAATCCCAAACAAAAATAAATGGAAAGTGATCCATGTCAAGGCACTTCACAGTTAAATTTCTGAAAATTAAATGAGAATAATAGATCAAGTTATTGTGAGGTGTAATCAACACATCATGAAAATTTCCTAAATCTTAGAAAGTATTCAAATAATATGATGAATCACTATGAACTTCTTTCTTTATAGTCTTGATAGATATTCAGAAATGGTCCTTAAATATTTAAGAACAGTATAAATATCAGTAAGCTCAATAGCACATTTTCTTTTTTACATCTCATGTAGGTTTTGTAACAGTTTGGGATTGTAATGTGCATTTCCTGTATGTGAGAGGGAAATAGGAGCAGTAAAAGTCCAGGTCCAGTCAGGGTTCTAGTAGGAAAGATATGGTACTCTTAAATGAGGTCAATGAGGAAACTTTACTGAAGTTACACATTAGCGAAATGTGTGCAAGACTGAATCTAATAAAAACCATGAGAAAAATGCTGTCACAAATGGAAAAAAGGACTGCACAACCACTAGAATTTGAAACAAGCTATATGAGAGGACTATCCTGACAGATCACATAAACTTTGATAGCCTTAGCTAACTTGTGATAATGCAACAGAGCAGGAATTCAGGAAATGAAAACCCTGATCTCTTTGCGCTATCCTTTTATCACCTGCTAGAACCTCCCATTGACCAAAGATAAGGGCATCATTAGGATAAGAGGTCCAGTTGACACAGCCCATCCAATCATTTCCCAGGCCACTGAACTGAATGGAGAAGGATAGAAACAGATCTAGGCAAACTAATAAAAACAGCTTGCATCTATTATTCATGTCATAATATGAATTATTTTATGTAGTAACTAGAGTCATTAACTCTAAGGAAGAACATAACATTAAGGAGATGGAAGTGTAAGAAGATTAATTTAGTATAAATGTTTTAAAAGTAATTTTTACATTGACTTATTATGATGAGACATATGTCACTCTGCATATGTGGATGTCCCAGGACAACTTGTATGAGCTGGTTCTCTTCTTCTACCATGTGTATTCTGGGAATCAAACTCAGGTCAGCAAGCTTGGCAGCAAGAGCCTTTGTCTGCTGAGCTACCTCTCTGGCATACTGGGTTGATTTGAATTTACAAAGTTAGCACAAGTCTCTCTTTTGTGAATAGAGAGAGGCTACCTGGAACTGAGAAGGAAGATCAGTAAAAGAAAAGATAAGTATTTCAGCTCTGGAAGGGTGGGCAGAGGCAGGCAGATCTCTGCACTTGAGGCTAGCCTGGTCTACAAAGTAAGTTCTAGGACAACCAGGGTTAGAGAGAAATCCTGTCTCAAAAAAAAAACAAAACAAAAAAAAGGGAGAGAAAGAAACAAAAACAGACATGAACAGAGTTAGAGTAGACAGAGAGACAGAGAAAAAGAGAGATAGAAAGAGACACAGAGACAGACAGAGAGACACAGCAATATACACAGAGAGAATGATGAGACAGACACACACACAGAAAGACAGAGAAAAACGAGAAGTATCAAAACCAGCTGAAGATACTCTCCAATTTTTCTTGTAGTACTAGGGGTTATGAAAACCTCCTTGGTCTTCTCTTTAATGTCTTAACTGATACATCATACAAAATGTATAAATATATCTGTCTGACTATAGGTTCAAGCTTTATAAACTTAACAGTATCTTAAGAATGATTGGTGTCTAGGCTTTTAGAATTTTTTTTTTCGAGACAGGGTTTCTCTGTGGCTTTGGAGCCTGTCCTGGAACGAGCTCTTGTAGACCAGGCTGTCTCGAACTCACAGAGATCCACCTGCCTCTGCTTCCCAAGTGCTTGGATTAAAGGCGTGTGCCACCACCGCCCGGCTAGGCTTTTAGAATTTTAAAAGTGCCATCTACATTTGCCAAAGCAAAGAGAAAAGACATAATCAAGTATTTTAAAGCAGGAATTCCATCTATACAAATATTCTCAAAGTTCAACATACCTAACATATCCAGTATAACTCTGACATTCATCCTAATAGTCAAGTAAGTAGAATTTTCTTACAGCTACAAGGGTTTCTCTCATGGGCAGTACTCCTGTTAGGGGACTCTGAAGTCACACTTGTAACCATCACTAACCAAAACGGCTATGTGATTGAATGCTGTGTCCTCTTTCCATCTCTCTCTCTCTCTCTCTCTCTCTCTCTCTCTCTCTCTCTCTATATATATATATATATATATATATATATATATATATATATATAGTCTAATATATATATATAGTCTAATCCAGACTCTACAAGTGTGGGAAAGATCTACCTGTAATTGTAGGTGGCTTTTGAGTTCTTGAGTGGATTTCTTATAATGTATCATCAAGAAGGCACATCTGTAGCTATTGATAGAAAAATGGACTCTTAAAATTTTTACATTTTCTCAAGTCTTTGCTCTGTTATCCTAAAAACAACTGCCTTTGGTGTTGCATGATTGTGAATGTGAAAGGAATTATAGCACCACTATGTGTGTCCTGATTCTAATTGGCCCACTAATAATTTACTGAAAATAATAGATGAGACTGTGTTGCTAGGTTAGTTCCTTTAAATAAGAAGTCAAACTTTCATTATTTGCAGATGATAATGATAGTGTACATAAGTGACCCCAAAAACTCTATCAAAGAACTCCTACAGCTGATAAATACCTTCAGTAATGTGGCAGGATACAAGATCAACTAAAAAAAATCAGTAGCCC
>JAQHUG010000075.1:2249964-2267590 GCA_028555095.1 Dicrostonyx torquatus
CACTGGATTGAGCTCCCAAGGTCCAGTTGAAGAAAAGAAGGAGGGAGAATATGACCAAGGAAGTCAGGACCACAGGGGTTGGTCAATCCACTGAGACAGTGTGCCTGAGCTAATGGGAGCTCACCAAATCCAGCTGAAATGGGACTGAACGAGCATGGGATCAAACTGGACCCTCTGTCGTTGACAATTGAGACAGACTGAGAAGTCAATGATAATGGCACTGGGATTTGTTTCTACTGCATGAACTGGCTTTTGGGGATCCTAGTCTGTTTGGATGCACACCTTCCTAAGACTGGATGAAGTGGGGAGGGCCTTGGACTTCCCACAGGGCAGGGCACCCTGCCCTCTCTTAGGACTGGAGGGGGGTGAGTGGGGGAGCAGGAGGGAAATGGGAGGAGGGGAGGAAGTGGAAATTTTGAATGGTATTATTTATAAAGCAATAAAAATTGAAAATTAAAAAATTTAACAAAAAAAGAAATCAGTATCTGTGCCCTGAGTTTTAGAAGAAGGAAGTGTTTTCCTTCATCTTTGCTTTATGCTTTGTGGTTAATGGCAGACAAAAGAACCATCAAGAGTTTATGGATTTTGTTACAATAGCATAAGCTCAGCACGCATGAACTCATATATTCTAATGGCTATTAAATACAAATAACATTTCTGTAATGAACAAAAGCTGAAGAGTGCAGCAATTACATGTTTTTAAAAACAGTTTCTCAGAATTGCACTTAAGATGAGAAGCAGAGGAGCTGAGCATAACGCAACACGCCCTCATTCTCAGCACTCAAGAGAGTGAAGAATGAGGGTGCTGAGTTTGAGTCTAACCTGGGATACAGAAGGAGGAGACATTACATCAAAAAGTAAGAGGAAGAGGGGAAGAGGGAAAGAGAGATGGAAAGGGAGAGATAAAGATTATTCATTTTAAAAAGCTCTCCAATGGAGGTAGATGTTCTTATTTAAGCTATGATCTTTATCACTGGCCTATCACATGGGAAAGCCACTTTAGAAAAGAGTTGCCATACTTTCTTGTAGAACTTTAAATTCACATTTCTCCACAGTGAAAGCAATTCACATTTTCATCCATTTTTAGTAGATGAATAAATTCTGTTCCTTATGTGCATACCATGGAATACAATTTACCTATAAAAAGGAGGAAAGTATTGCTTTACAGTTTTTCGAGACAGGGCTTCTCTGTAGCAGCTTTGGAGCCTCTCCTGGAACTTGGTCTTGTAGACCAGGCAGGTCTCGAACTCACAGAGATCTACCTGCCTCTGCCTTCTGAATGCTGAGATTAAAAGCCTGTGCTACTACTTCCTGGCAAAAAGGAGATAATTTAAAAAACCTGTAATAACATAGATGAATCCCAAGTATGTATTGTTGAAGAAGCAAACCAGATTCAAAAGGCTACAAATTGTCTGATTCTATTTATATGACATTCTGTTAAATGAAACTCTATAAGGTCATAAATCAAATTAGTGACTGACAGTAGGTGGGGGGATCACAAAGGGGAAGCTAACTTTTTAGACTACAGTTGTAGTTATACAGCTGTACTCATTTGTTAGATGTCACAGAGCTAGACACTAATGAAGTAAATTTTAGTATATTTAAATAAATTTAGTACCTACATAAAGACCACTTTTAAAAACACACCATATGATATTATTTAACTATTATAGTTAACAATTTTTCAGAGCATATTAACCACGAGTGGAATTTTGGAAGTCTTTGTTTCTCCTTTTGTGGACATTTTGGTTGGTTTCTGGCATATTCACATTACAGCCAAAATATGAGAGATAAAATTTAAGTGGGGAAAACTTTAAATCATCTGATAGTCATTATGGGAAGTGTAGAGGTGACTATAGGAAAGCAAAGACCTAAAATTAGGTTTGAGGACTGGCTAAAAGTTAGAATAATCTTCAAATGTCCTGAAACTCCAAAATGTTTCCTTAAAATCTACCAGATATGTTTATGAATATCTCATACATTAGAAATTACAACCAAGATGTGTTAAACACATCAGTTTATGTTAACATGACAAATGTTTAGTATAAAATTCCAAATTAAAAAAACAGTGAGAAGAGTGACATTATTTTATATCTTTGCATGTCTCTTTGATGAATGGCTTAATAGAAGACAGCTGGCTTCTCTTATCTATTTCTCCTTTTTGTCTTCTGATATCTCACTGTACTGGAAATTTGTAAGGGGATGAGGGAAATGGAAAATGATATTTTAGTATTATTATAAAGTACCTATGATCCTATAGATCCTCTGAGGAGGTATTAGAGACCTGAAAGAGTGTTCAGACAGGGACTGGAAAGATTGCTCAGCGGTTAAGAGCACTGGCTGTTTCTCTAGATGACCCAGGTTCAATACCCAGCACCCTACATGGCAGCTCACAATGGACTGTAACACCAATTCCAGGGTAATAATCCCACCACGCATGCATGTAATGCACATATCTATCTAGGTGAAATACCCATACATGTAAAATGAATAAAATTTAATAAAACAGTCCTCAGACTTCACTGCTCGGACAACTGTTCACACATCACAAGGAGAAAGGACACCCATCGTGAGCCAGACACTCTACACTATTTTTCTCACCTCATAGACTTTAAGGAAGCAGAGTTTGGGATCAAATAAGATGTTCAAATAAACAAGTAGTAAACAGCAGAGTTAAGACTGAAATACAAGACCTTTCCTCCTATAAACCAAGGACTTTCTTCACTGTACTCCGATTACATCTTCACTGATAATTACGCTGTTACTGCAGAAACTGTTTCTATCCAGTAGTTGAAAAAAATGATCTTATTAAGGGAGAAAGTAAAATTTTTATATAATAACTGTTTATTTCATGTGTTTGGAGTATATTGCAGATAAGATTGAAAGGGACTAATGACTCCAAGAGAAAACATTAATTAATATTAGAAGCAAATTCTAAATTCCCATTTCCAAATTATGCCTTTTGCTGTCATTCTGAATCTAGAGCACACTCATTTTCCAACTGCCTTTTTATCCCCCAGTATCTCTTGCAGGAAGGGATCGATAAAACTAATTCTCACTTAGGTGTTAGGGATTTAATGATACTAGTCTGAGAAGTATTTTTACTACCTGAGGGTGGGGGAAATGGCTCTTACTCATTTTTGTAACCCCAGCAACCTGCACACTGTCAGGAACTGTCAGTGTTCAATAAATATTAGTTGCCTTTATAAATAATGGGAAGTAAAAAGAGCCAAAAAAGGGAGTTATGAAACCAAAGGAAGAGTGGAATTTTAACCATCAACAGGGCAAATACATGTATTGAACTAAAATCATAAACCATTTAAAATTTTCTATCCAGTATATGGATTAAGAGAAACCTTTGCTTTAATAATGTAAGGATCCTTTAAAATTCAGATGGGTTTGAGTGTTTCAGAAACTCTGGGAAGTAGATTTTCTTGGTTTGACAATGATTAGTTTTTAGGATATTAAAATTAGCTATTAATTACCAGCCATACTAGTAACATTTCCTTGGATGCATTATTTTTAGGCTGGTGGTTTTCCTCACGGGTGTTGGAGCAAAGGGAGAGTGTAACTCCTTCGACTGACAGCAATACTGTTAATTAATTCTCCCATTAGTGCTTCATAGCTTGTGCAGCGATCAATTAAAGCTCCTAGTCATCTTTTACATTTGTCCCATCTGGTAGTTTGATCTCATCTAAGAGGAAAGAAAGAAGCCTCGTAATTTTAGGGAGAAACAAAATTGGGGCACGGCACGTAACATGTACGTTCTAATAACCAAGTCTCTTTAATATCAGTATTTCTTTTGTCTCGAGCCAAATTGTGTTTATATTGCATGCAGACTTTTTTTGAAGCGTCAGAAGAATAATACAAATGATAATTGTGTTTAGTTATTAACAAAATGTGTGCTTTCAATTTTGGATTTGAAAATAACCATGTTGAAAGTAATAGCTTCCAGCCAGAATTCATCCTAAAATTCTCATGGAGATTGGCTCATAATTCACGCAGTATTTATTAAATCTTTGTCATGTTGTTTGTTGCCTAACATCCTCTACCATAACTCTAAGACCAAAGCTGGATTTGTCCACCTATAAAGAATGATCGATAGACAAGGATATTAAAGTTTTGCCTTGTTGGTGCGGCTGACTTATTGAATAATGAAAAACATTAATTTCCTATCAGCTGGCAGGAGAGATAGCTATTATTATAAAATCTAAAGGACAAGGTACTTTACTCATGTGTTTATGACTAAAAGATGAGACTTAGGGAAATTTAGTTGTTAGTTAAGTAAGTTCTAAGGTTAGCTGGATTCTATTATAAATCACAACCAGTTTCTATGTTTATTCATATCTAGGCCTTGAATCTGTATCAAATTGGGCAAAAGTCACCATTATTTATGTGATGATTAACCTGGGTAATGTTTTTTATATATGATCCAGAATATTGAAATGCGATGAATTTCTTTTTTTCATCATCGCAGTACATAATTGAACATTGTACTGAGCTAAGTGGAATTAGGTGCATCGACTTAAGTAATAGCACACCACTGATCTTTTAAAATACTTCTCAATAAATAGAAATGACTAATGTGGCCATTTGGGGGTTTTTCTCCCTCAAAAGCCTCTTTTGGGGTGGGGTGCTTCTTCACGCCTAGAGTTTACTGCTGTGTGAAGAGATTGGCATCCCTGTACTATCTCCAGTCATCACTACTCTCTCTCAGCACAGGTAGAGCGACATGGTTATGGGAATTCATTTGAAAATAAAAGCTGTATTTGACTATATTTCTCATTCGTTCTTAGAAGTGCTCCACATTTGATCTTGCTCTTTTGCTCTAGTAAAGGAAATGCTTCCCCAAACATCCCTTAGGGACAAGCTTGCTCCCATACAACAATGTCTGTGACTAGGATATCATTATTCAGTCTGGGATTTATTGTCAGGGAATCCTCTATCTGCCATTGATCAACAATCAAGACTCACTATTTTGTCTTATTTCATAATTGTCTCAGAATTCAGGCATGGAAAGGCAAACTTTCTAAGATGCCGACACCAATCTCTATCATTTGCCCATTGAGTACTTCTTTCCTGTGGAACCCATTCCTGCATTTACCTGTCTAATCATAAGTTCCACTCTCTTTTGACCTGTCTACCATGTCACCAGAAGGAACTACAGGTATTACTATCTTTGCTAGTAAATGGTGTAACCTTGGATGTTACTTAGAAATAACTCCACGTCTTATAAATGAAACAAAAAATCAATAATAAATTTCAGGCCATGTTTTTCTTAAGGCACTATAAATTCAGAATTGACCTGCCCGCCTTACCTAAGGGAAGATTGTCATAATAGAGAAGTCCCTCCCTTTGTGAGAACAAAATTGTTTGAGATATTTATACAACTGCCTTAGAAAATCTTCAATTATTTACAACCCAAAGCAATTGGGGTATCCTTTTTTTTTGGGGGGGGGTATCCTTTACTTCCATCCTTTCCCTTTTATTTTCCTCATTCAGAAGTATATTAAATGTATATTTGTATTTTGTTTCCCTGTGAGGGTTTTATTTTTTTCCTTGGTTTCCTCTCTTGCAAGACTCTGATTTCATGCCACCCAAAGAAATTTCTGGATAGAGGAGTGTTTGTAGGTGAATTTCTCATTTCAATTGATATAACCTGGCCAAAGAATGGCATCATGGTATTGTCCTTAACTTCAAGAACGACAGAAAGCAAATGCTCTATGTCAATTTCACAAACTGTTAACTGAAAATTCAGCACAAGAAGTATTCATTCTGTTCCTGACATATGCATGGTTGTATTACACTCAGGATGGAATATAGTATAAAAATTGTGCCTGCCTCTGTACAGAGTGTTTAGTCACATGGCCCTGAAATTGTTTTAAGACTATCCCAAAGCTCCGAATTTATGGCTGAGTTTCCAAATCCTCAACCCTTCTCAACATATGCACAAATTTCCCAGAGCTTAAGCTTTCATCTCTCAATCATACAGCACAAAGTATTCACTATCAGGGTTATGTTTTCAGCATAAACATTTATGATTTGAAAGTGCCTAGAAATTACCTAGACTGGCCTTTGGCCTCTGTCATAATGAAGGAATTCCTGCAACTTTATTCATTATCAGTAGTCATATGGTCTAAACCCTAGAGATGGAAGTCATGTACTTCAACAAGCCAGCATTTATAAAATTGTTGTTGTAAAGTTTATATACTATTTATTTGTAAATTCAGTATCTGTCTTTGGAAATATTTTTCCTTCTGTATTTGTACTGAGCAAAAGTAGATATTACCAGAGCAATGTCAAATGTGTCAGATTAGGTTTCTTAAATACATTTTTTTACCAATGGTGTTCATAAAAGTGAAGATCCACATTGAAGTTCAATCTCAAGTATGAGAAAAACATCCTGAGAGATTTCTCTAAGATGTTGTGTTAAACATACTTGTTGTTAAAGCTAAGCTGGCTATATGCCCAACTCACTGTCATTCTTTTCATTGTGGGTGTTGCTGTGGTGTTGGTGGAACCTAGGGCATTGCACATGCTAATAAAGTGTTTGACCACTGAGATGTCTCACGCGGCTCTTAGTTGCCATTCTTCTACAAAATATATTTATGAATTTTACATTCTGTGAATGATGCAACACAGCCACAAAAACTGAAGCATGCACAAAAACAAATAGCAGTGCTAGAATCTAACAACATAGGAAGAATTTGAACTAAGCAAGACCACGAGGAACTATGGATTTATATTGCTGCCAGTAGCGGAATTTTAGGTAAATTTGTTACAGCTTAGTAAAAGAAGACAAAATAAAAGCAGACTTTGAATCATTAAAGCATAGAAGATACGTGCTTGATTTAAGACATTTTATATACAGGATGGTACTCAAAGAAATTGCAGAATCCTATGGCCAATGGGACAAAGATGGCATGGCTAAAGTTATTAATGATAGTTATGGGAATAGTGAGAGAAGGCTACTATACTATTTAAGTACATAGATACAGATACGTATGAAAGAGATAGCAGTACACAGTAACCCAAACCATGAGTAGTGAACTAAACCTTTGTGAAAAGGATAACTCACATGGGAGAGCGACAAGTACTGTTGGAAACAGGAGAATATGATGCAGACCCTTGGGGGAGTAACATCTTGATCCTTAAGATCCCCATCAGAAGTAGAGAACTGGTTGGGGGAAAGTGAAATGTGGACCCCCTAGAATCTTCTAAAGAGAACTTATCCAAGGATGTGCTATAAGGCCTGAGAAGACTTACAAAAATTGTTGGTTATTGCCATTATTGCTGATTCTTAGGACATGGCAGAATATCAGGGAGAGATCATCAAAGAGTATGAAATTTGAGACAGTAAATTTGAAGCTGCAGACACAGGTATTTTGCTTGTATTTCTATGTTTTTGTTTTTAAAATAATAATTCTATTTATTTATTTTAAGAATGATTTATCGTAAAATTATTTTTAATTATTTTTTTAACACCTGTGTGTCTGGAACTGGAGTTACAGACAGTTGTGAGCTGCTACCATGTGGGCTTTGGGAACTGAACCCAGGCCCTCTGAAAGAGGGGTCAGTGCTCTTAACTGCGGAGCCATCTCTCTGGGCTTCTATGCTCTTTTTTGATGGAGATACAGGGGCCAGAAAAAGGATTAGCCAATAAACACACACAGAGTGCACCATTTAAGGAGGCACTTACTCTCAGGGTCACTGAAGTGTAGACAGAAATTGCATACTCCAAGCACTGAATTGACTTGTTAAATCTTGGACCGTAGAGCTCACTTTTGCTTTAGATGATTACTGTTAAGATTTGGACAGTAAAGGTTGGGATTTGTTGGGAGTGTTTTCAAGCAACTGGGTCATCAGCTTTCTTGAGGCAGGAACATGCACCCCCTCCACCTAGTTTTCTCAGGAATGGGTGAGTTAGAAGCATCTTTCATTTCTGAGAACAGGAGGGACTCCATCTACTTCACTGGCTACTGTGGTGCTACTGCTGACAGGACATGGCAGTCACGGTATTCTGCAAAGACTGAGCACTGAGGAAGTCTCCTAGGGAATGTTTCCTGAAATCAACTTAAAGTAGACATGTTTACAGCTTTCCTCTAAGACTATAGGTATGTACACATTTGTCTCTGTCACAAGAGATGCTCCTAATATAGAGTTTCATGGTTTTCATCTCCTTATCTTTCTCTCAGTTTCCTTTCTTCTTTACCCTTTTCCATTAACACGCAGCCCAAGATGTAATGTTGAATTCCTGAGCCTCATTGTCCAGAGATAGAGAACCCAGGTTCTGAAAGATCTATGTCCAGTGTTCCTGTACCGAGGCTCAAAGAAACTAGATAGCTAGGTGCGTGATCTTCTAAGTAAAGAGGGTCCTGGGAATCAAAGAAATTGAAGGTATATGTTGAAGAATGTGTCACCCCCAATAGCTCAGATGCTTGATACACGGACGCTTGCTGCATCTTGAGACCAAAATTTTGTGGGCTACTGGATTGCCTTGTTTAGAAGACTGTTCACTTGGAATGAATAAGTAGACAAAAATGCAGAAATGGTGGAACATGCAGGTGAAGTAGAGTTGGGGCAGGAATAAGACATTCCAGTGTGTGCAGTTGTACAGTAGAGTAGCCCTAGACATTAGCAATGAAAGTTGACACTGTTGCTCAGTGCATAGGTTGCTTGCCTGCTATGTACAAGGCCCTGGGTTTCATTGCCAGTACTGCAAAAATGTTTAAATCTTAAGAATGGTAATGAATTTTTGCATTTCAAAATTTGGACATTTGAGGCTTCTGAAATGTTAACTATTTGAAGAAACAGCTACATTAAGCCCGATTAAAACATTTCCACGGATGTATGCATGAAAATGTAATGCTGTACCCTTTCATGTGTTTAATTTTTTTTCTTATGTATCAATTAAAATTTTATTTAATTACCAGATATGTTGGTACACTCACATAATCCAGTACTAGGCATGCCAAGGCAGGAATGTTACAAGTTCAAAGTAAATGTTAAACAATAAATATAAGACTACTGTGAACTGCAGAGTAAGACTCTTCCTCAAAACAAATAATTTAATGTGAAAAACTGTTGTTTAACCTTGCACCTGACAGCTTGCTCTGAGTCTGTAGCAGGGGGGACATTGAACGCTAAGCAGATTACCCTCAGGGAGTCTCAGGGAAGGAAAGTTGCTAATCATAGGGATGTTAGTAGCTAACTCATCTCAGCTGCCTCAAAAGTGACCCCCAGAGTATGCGCATTTGAGAGCAGCTCCCCAGCTGGCTCCTGACACACCCACAAGTTTCCTATAGAGAAGTCTCCTTTGCTGTGAGGCCAAGATGGGGGTGGAGGATCACCAGGCTGCTTCAGAGGATTCAGTGGTTGGAAAGAATTTGGAGGGGAATTGAGGGGGGGATTGTGGGAGGGAAATGAAGAAAAAACAAAGTCAATCAATGAAGTTTTGAAATAATCACGGCAAAGTTAGGAAAATAAAAATGGAGAAAATATGGTCAAACAGCTACATTGGAATGATTTTAATTCTGCTTTAACAAGCAAACAATGATTTTAGAAACTCAAGAAAAGGGGGAGGTCAGTATCTATGGGCTGCATTTATATGGATAATTATCTTGGACTTAGTAAGAAAAATACCATTCATCTGGTCACCTTTTAATTAAACATGTTTGAGATCTCTGTGTGTGTCTCTGTCTCTTTCTATGTCTCTTTGTCTCTCTGTGTCTGTGTATGTCTCTGTCTCTGTGTCTCTAGCCATAACTCTATCCCTGTCTCTCCCTGATCCTTCTCTCTCTGGGACCTTTTCCCTTGCTCCTCACTCTCATCCTCTCTTCTTCTGTGCACTCCCTTTCCCTGTACCATCTCCCCAAACCTCTCCCCCTTCTTGCATCTTAATCCCCCGCCTTGTTTTTCTTCTTGTTGATCCACCTGCTCAGACCTCCCAGAGTTCTCCCCTCTGGGGCCCCAGTGTTGACTTTCTGCACTCTCCTTCACTTCCTTCCAGTACAAGGCAGAGAGGGAGAAAAAGCTTTAAATCTTTACATACATCAAGAACTGCCCTCATTTACTCTAATTGCGGAGTGGGGCTTGGGGGTGAGTACAAAGGAGCAGTAAAGATTCGTCTAAATTAAGGAAAACTCCAAGTAATAGAACAGTTTGAATGAAATGTGATCATATTACGTTTAAGTAAATTCAGTAATACTGTTAACTGGAACAGAATTTAGGAGACTTCAAAGTGCCTTAACAGAGAGATAATAATCATTAATAATTGGAATTATTTGAACATAAATGCAGCCCTATCCTCTTAAATAGGCTTCTATCTCCCTTATGTGCACAGTAAAACAGCCAGCAGGACCCTTCTCATAGCTGCAGGTAAAATAATTTTGGTATAAGGATTCTTTGTAGCAGGGATTTCCATGTCACTGCAGATGGTCCCTTATAGCAGCACTTTTGTTGATCTGGTTACTAAAATTAGTGGCGACAAAATTGTACAGCATGGGAAACAAATGCTTTTCCTACACCCTGTCTATTTAATTTAGTAGCTAGTCTTTGTGAAGACCAGAAGCTCTTTCCCATTGCAGACGGTAAATGAGAGAAGGCAGTGGAGGTGTGTTGTTCTGGGTGGAAGCATGTTGAGAGATATGTTTGTGCACAGATCTATATCTGTGCACACTGACAGAAGGCAGAGAAAGGGTAGGAGAGAATTGAGTGGTATGGCAGATAGGACGGAGTATGACTGTGTCTCTCTGTGTAAGGGAATGACATATGACTCAATATGTATTCAGGCTTGTCAAAAATGTATTTGTATGTATTTGAGAGAGCCAGAGAGACAGACACAGAGAGATTTGAACTTTTATATAGATCTTTATCGTTACATAAACAAGTCATGAAACCACTTTCGTAAACACCGTGGGAAGGATAGAGTTTGTGAAAATTGGAGGTCGCTTGGAGGTTAACTGTGAGCATAGCTGTATGTGTGAAAGAAAGAAGGCCTAGGTTCTGTGTTTCTTAAGCAGTTATTCCTTTCCTAATAAGAACCCCCCCTCCTGACCTTCTGTTTCCAATTACTTTCTGGTTTAGATTAAACTAGTCAATTCTCAGTTTTCTCTCTTGAAGTTGCTGCTGTTGCTTTTGTGCATGGGTGAATGCAAGCACACATGTGCCACTGTACACATGTAGAGAGGTTGGAGACAACTTCGGGCTGTCAGTTCTCTTCTTTCATATTAGGATTTAGAATTTGAACTCGGGTCGTCAGGTGCTGGTCAGGCTTAAATATCTATCTATCTATCTATCTATCTATCTATCTATCTATCTATCTATCTATCTATCTATCTACTCTCTGAGTAATCCCTTTTGACCCTATTTCTAATTTTGTCTTTTTTCCCCTCAACCTATAACCTCCATTTTTCTCTGCAGAAATATACATCCAAGTTTGATTCAAAATTCTGAAGCATGTTTAGTTTCCTAGCAGGTAGAAGCAAAGTAGGCAAGGGAAACCTGTTGAAAAAGTCTTGAAAATATGACTTTAAGAGAGAGTAGAGTCTTTTGTTGAATCCAGCAACTGTAGGATACAAGATTCCTTCGACAATGCAGTCTACATGCCAGTGCTAACAGCCCAGGGCTTGTACCCATGCTTTTCCTTATGACTTCCTCAGCCTGCTTTGGGAGGTTATACCATGAGGTTTTGTTATCTCTCATGGTTTCTCCCAACTTCTGAGTTTGACCTCTCATTATTACTGGTTCACCTGTCCAGTAAGTATTCAATGACAGTTACTTGTGTCAGATACTGTTTCTGACGTTTTCAAAGGGACAAAAATTTGATTTCTGCCCGTCAGCTCATACTGTAATTTACAGACAGAAAACTAGCAAAGAACAGAAAATTACATACCATGTTAGCTGAGTGTTGTGGAGTAGGGTAGAACAAAATGGTAAAGATTGGGGTTTTAGTGTGGAGGTAGATATTTAAGCTGAATTGTCTGATTTGTTTTCACAGAGAGATATTTGAGCAGAAATTTGAAGGGGCTGAGAGAGATTATGCAGATGCTGGGTAGGGGATTTTGCAGTAATGGTAAGAGCACGCATGACATTTTTTCAAGACAGTGGAAAAAGCAGGTGACAAAGGGAGCCAATACCGGGAAATATGCTCTACAGAAAAAAATGTCAAAGGGTATTGGGAAGATCTGGCCGGGGTTTTCTGTTTCCTCTTATGTGAACTAGTTAATGAATAAATTATAAGAATCTAGCGGGAAGAAGAATATATGGAAGGAGCTTGGAATACTGAAGACCTTTATTATGAAATGATCATCACTGTAACTTCTCAATCTCCTTACATAGACAGAGAACACCCATGCTTTCAAATCTCAAAATATTTATCTTCCTTCTTCCTTGGTCTAGTCTATCTCTAAAAAGTAACTGTGGGTTGGAGGATGCACCTCCATTGATAAAGTGCTTACCTAGCATGCAAACCCTGGAATTGGTGCTCAGCACCTTGCAAATTAAGGCAGGGTGGCACACACCAGTAACTTCAGCACTCAGGAGGAAAGTCATTCTTAACTATGTATTGAGTTCCAGGAAGACCACTTGGGCTCCTGTTTCAGAAAAAAAAAAAAATGAAGAAGGAGAAGAAGAATTGAGGCTTGAAAGATGGCTCGCAGTTAAGAGTGCTTGCTGCATTATCAGAGGACCAGGGTTCTGTTCCTAGCACTCACATTGGGTAGCTCACCACCTCCAGCTCCAGTAGAATCTGACTCCCTTACTGTAATATACTTCCCTTTAACTATACTACCTACTCAAGATGTGGCTTAATCTCTTCCCCAATGGAAGCTCTAGTTTTCATTTGTGTAGCAGCACACATAGAAACTCAACTCTGTGATGTACTCTGCCCTCTTCTTTTTTTTTTTTTTGGTTTTTCGAGACATAGTTTCTCTGTAACTTTGGAGCCTGTCCTGGAACTAGCTCTTGTAGAACAGGCTGGTCAGGAACTCACAAGGATCCGCCTGCCTCCGCCTCCCGAGTGCTGGGATTAAAGGCGTGCGCCACCACCTCCTGGCCTCTGCCCTCTTCCTAATCAAATACAGTTTATTTATAGTCCTCACTCATTCTCGATTCATTTGCAGTGTGCTTCGATGAAAGCACAGCCATTCAATCAAAAGGGATGCAGATTCATATGAAAATTCAGTTCCTATCACTAGGTGAGTTTTCTTTTTCTGTCCTGGGGGTACATTCCACAGCCTTATTCATGTCAGGCAAACACTCTCCCACTGAAGTATAGCCTCAGCTCTTTTGTCTTTCAAAAATATTCTCAAGGTATAGCCCAAGCTGGCCTACAGTTCACTATGTACCCCCAGGCTGATCTCCAATGTATGATTCTCCTGCCTCAGTCTCTTGAATGCTTAGATTACGGTGCATGTCACACTTGGCTTGTATGACTATTTTGATTGTATTACCAAATGGGTGATAATGTACACCTTTGCACTAGTTGCAAGGACTACAGTAAATTACACATGAAACACCTAATATATAGTAAGCACTAATTAAGTGATTTTTTTACCTAAAATACGCACTAAGTGTTTTTTAAAATCTACTTTTTGTAGTTGTGTTTGGCAACTTTTGCTGGCCTTTCTCTTCATGTCTCCTTTTTATTTATTTATTTATTTATTTATTTTTGTTAAAAGCAAAATTTACATTTACTCCCCTTGTTCCCGGCCCTCCCGCTCCCCCACTACCCCACCGCCCTCCCCCTGCTTCCTTAAGATGGTGCAGGATACCCTGTCCTATGGGGAGCCCAAGGCCCTCCCCTTTGTTTACCTCAAGATTTTGCCATTTGATTTCTTTTTTTGTTGCTCTTTGATTTCTTCTCTCTTGTCATACTGCACTCCCTTGCACCCTACTTACTTCTTCCTTTAATGCACGCACCTGCACAGTTTTGACATCTAAGTCCTAGAATCTTTTCTAATAGCCTGATGCAACTTCCAATAAAGATCCATGCATGGCAAGAGTCCTCCCTAATCCCAGGTTTTGATTTCTGCTACTTTAATTATCCATAGTCAACCACTGTTTGAAGATATTAAATGGAAAATTTCAGAAGTAGCAACTCATATATTTAGAATTGTGTGCCATTCTAGATAGTATGATAAAATATTGTACTGCCCCACATTAGCCTATCCTACATGGAACATGGCTCCTTTCTTTGTCCAGAATTCTCATCTTGTCTATTGTACCAGCCCACCAGTCCTTTAGCATTTACTCTTCTCTCACAATAGTATCACGATTTTTCAGGTAACACTACTTTACATAATGATTGCCATCCAGCAAAATAGTAATGGCAGCAAGCCATTTCAGATAAGCCAAAGAAGTTGTACAGTGATTCACTTAAGTGAAATGGTGAAGTAAGGGGAAAGGTCATATGCTGAGGTTGCTAAGCTCTCCTACAAGAATAAATTTCTTACCCTGCAAATGGTGGACTTAGAAATAAAATGCACCCCTTTTCCTATCACGATTCCAACTGTGACAGTCATGACCACTGGTGAGACAAGTGCTTTGTTAATGGGGAACAGGTATTAGATTAGTGGGTAGAAGACATGAACAGAAAACATGTTCGAACAGATTACAACATGTACCAGAAAGTCTTGAACCTATATGGGGGGGGTTCCCTGAAATATTAATGTCACACATCACTGTGGGGAAAGAGTGGATACACAGGTTAATGTATAGGTTTAGACAGAAAAAGGCACATAAATAACATAAGGTTTGATACTACGCATGGGCCCCAGGCATCTACTTTGACTTTTAGAAATGTATCCCTCATACATACATGGTGTACTTGCTGTGATTTTGCTTTGGAGATAAGTTAGAAAAGGGTCGGTAAAGTCAAAGACATAAAGATAGCTTGGGGGAAGGTACAGAATTCTAGGCAAAAGCCTTTGGCTTGAAAATGTGTGAAGTTCAGACAAGTAGAGTAATAGAATTTAAATTTAGCATCTTTATGACGGATGTGCCAGGGCAAAGAGAAGCTGGGGCAAGGGAGCCATTTAATTAGATACTGTGATAACCAGATATTACTTTCTATGATGTTAGAAGGAAAAAAAGTCGAAACCCAAGGAGCCTTACAGAGAAAGGATATGAAAAATTTGGTAGCATATTGGATATGGTATAAAGATTTCAGAGGAATTAAAAACATTTAACCGCTGTAAGAATAAGACACTGGAAAACTAATGGTGATCTTGAAAGGGGTTTTTGTGTTGAAAAGGATCAGGCAAGTGAGAAAGGAAAATGATTAAGATTTTTGACATATTAAATTTTAGGAGACAATAAGAAACTCGAGGGAAAATACTTTGTGGGCAATAGAACTAGAAAACAGAAAAAGAAGTTCAAAGTTTGTTAGTCAGTACTGGTGCTGGTTGTATTAGAATCATTTGTATACCCAGAATATACAAATGAGGAAAACAGATGAACTCCCTTGAAGGAGTGAGAACAAAGGGAACTGGATGGGGGATGAAGAACTGATCTTTCAGAGACAGCCAGAGGGAAAAGGTGGGAGGGAAAAGGAAAGCTTGGAAGAACCAGACAAAGAAATCAAAAACACAAAAGGAGACAGAGTGTAACAGAAGCCTACTGACTTTTGCACTAATTCATCAGACCCTGGCTGACTCTTCTGTTAGACTCCTGCTCTTTTACTCCCCCACCTGGGTCCGAAGCTTTTCTTTCCATTCATTGTTTAGCTGGGCCTCCTGGGCCTCAGAGTGTAATTATTATTCCTACTGCCTAAATCACTCTGAATTCATGCTTCCCTGCTTCCATCATCTATTAACCCTTCCTTCATAGGTAGTAAGTATGATCAAGCATACTCATTTGCACACACATCATCATGCTATAGTGGTGGTGAACTGGGGTAGAAGAGAGGAGTGTCTGTCCTCTCCAATGAGGTGAACTGCAAGAACAAAGTGTAGCTATTCTTGTCTGCATTTATTTTCACAGGAACAGGGAAGAAAGAAGCACCACACAGATATATTCTTATTAAGGCCCTACTGTGTGCACAGCTGCCCCCAATTAGTGAAAAATTTTGTGAGTAAATCAATTTGTAACATGAGTAACAATGGAAATGACACCTTCAACGTATGTGTGTATTGTTTCCTCTTTTTAAAAAACATCTTCTTTACTATGCATCTTGCCTCTATTTCTTTTTACCTATTAATCGTGACTATTTTCAAATACTCAAGTTTTATATATACCCATATATGCTATCAGACTCTGATGTCCTTTATATGCTTTCATGTGAAATCTTTTATTTATATACTTTATGCTTTTCTCCATGTTGAATATTCAACGATCATAAAAGAATGAATGAATTTCATAGCAATCCAAAATATGAATTAAACAATTTAAGTTTTTCATATTTGTATATCTTATAACATTTTATTAATAGAAAGTACAACATGGGGATCTAAAAGCTATTTTTGATTGCAAAGTAGATATTTTCTCCCACACTTCCACTTTATTGTGGCTCCACAAAATAAAAGTCATATATTTCTGTGAAAAATGCCAGTGGAATATCGATAAAGTTTCTATTGACTCAGCAGATTGCTGTGGGTAGTGTTGATATTTTAATAACAATTCTTTACAAAAAATAAATCTAATACAACTTTTTAAAAAAGAAAAAAATCTTGGTTTCATCTTTTCTTCTCATTACCCCCAGCAAGAATACTTTAAAAAAAAGTGCTGGAAAACTCAGGTTTGGTGCTAAATAGTAACTTGCAAAAGAACGAGAAGAACTAAACTCAAAGGATAAGAAATAAAAATAAAGTCATGTGTAGTTATATCTTTGTCAACTTGATGACTATTAAATACAAGAAGAAAATTTGAAACTGATGGGAGTAACGGGACTTAATACATGGAATGTCTTACTCTCTGCTGTTAGATGAAAATATTGAAAATTTGATAGCTTGTACAGAACAAAACATTACTTTTATTATCTATATTATTTTATGTTACAATAATATATCAAAATATTACAGAGTCAAGGAAATTGAAGATTAAGGTAGCAATGTATTCAGTGTAAGATTCTTCCTTGAATGTTATGTACTTACATTGAAGGAAATTAGGTGGTGAAAGGGGCCAAGCACTGTAAAAACTTTTGTGGTAAGGATCTTAATCCAATTCATGCTAGATGGTCCTTTGCAATACAATCACAGTTTGATGATTCCACCTATTAATACTGTGACACTGGAATTCAAGTTTCAACATGGATTTGAGGGGTCACAATAGACAAACTCTAGAATTCTGTCCTTACACCTTGATTAGTATCCATCTCATGAGTAAAATAAATGTATTGTATCGTAGTAAACTCAAAACAATTAACTCAGTCCAGCATCAACTTTGGCATCTAAAAATCTAATCTTTCTTTTCTTTTTTTCATTTATTTATTTATTTTTGGTTTTTTCTTTTTGAGACAGGGTTTCTATGTGGCTTTGGAGCCTGTCTTGGAACTAGCTCTTGTAGACCAGGCTGGCCTCGAACTCACAGAGATCCGCCTGCCTCTGCCTCCCGAGTGCTGGGATTAAAGGCGTGCGCCAACACTGCCCGGCCTTAATCTTTTTTTCTTAATTAAACTTTATTTTTTAAA
>JAQHUG010000075.1:2298425-2313150 GCA_028555095.1 Dicrostonyx torquatus
TCTTGCTCATCTTCTCCCTCCTTCTGCTCTTCCACTGGGCCTTGGTAACTCAGTCCCTTCCTCTGATGTGAATGTGGGTCTCTGACTCTATCTCCATCCATCATGCAAAATTTCTATGGTGATGATCAAGATATTCATTTTGGGCAGCAGAGGAGAGGGTGCCTGAAATGACTTTTCCCCATAGTTACTCTCTACCTTTATAACTGCCCCCCAGGATAAAACAAGATAAAATTTAAAAGAAAAGCGAAAAAGAAGAAAAGAAAAATCTCTTTTTAGAAGCTGTGGTGTGACATAGTGAGTTACAAAGTTCTTCAGTTCGTATGTTTCTTGCAAGTGTCCATTGCATTGAGTCATTGATCTGGTTTAAGGTCTCTGGGTTTTGCTACATCATCAATACTGGGCTCTCACCGGGGCTCCTTTTGTATATCCTGTTGCTGTCAAGTGCAGGACCAGCCCCTTCATGTGTTCCAACATATCACAGATGGGGTGAAGGATGGAGTGGGCCAACTCATAGCTCTGGATCTGGGTCTGGGGGCTGCTGGATTGGTCAGCCCACCAGCTCTCCTTCATCCTCAACACCAGGGTGAGCTCTCCAGAACCACTCTGGCTAGCTCACCTGATGTAGTCATCAGCAAGGGGTGGGGCAGACTCTCCTGATCTCACATCCTTGGGGTCAGCTCACCCACACCTACACTATCAGAGCCCACTCTACTCTGTTGCCTGGTCAAGGTGTAGAGGACTCTCTGCCTAGTGTTACAGCTGATAAGAGGCAGGGCCAGCTCTCTTGCTCTAGTGACTGCTCAGTGACCTCAGGGACAGCTCTTCAACCTAACACTGGCCTTAAGGAGAATGAGACTCTCTCCCTTGTTTACAACACCATATGGTAGATGAGGGACAAGGCTTGATCTCTCACACTCATGTTCTCCGGTCCAGCTTACTCACATCTCCATCGATGGGAGTCTGCCCCACCGTGTTTCTCAGGCAAGGCATAGGGACCACTCTTCCTAGTTCTGTATTTGGTCAGGGGCAGGGTCAACTCTTTTGTCTGCTGCAGGTGGCAAGTGATGAGCAGGTGGCAAGGGGAGGCATCTTTCCCTCTCCCTCACTACCACATGGCAGACAAGGGGTACAGGGCCAGTTCCCTCACTCTTACAACCTCAGGGCAAGCTCACCTGTGCCCCACCTACAGGATCAGCACTATTATGGTGTCCAGGTGAGGTGCAGGTCCTGCTCTCCTGAGTACTGTAGGCAGTGAGGGATGAGGGACAAGGGGGACCTCTCTCCCCTGCCCACACTATATGACAGATAAGAAGTGGGACTAACTAGATTCCCAACCCTTATGTGCTCAGGGTTGGCTCAGATGCACCATCACCAGCAGGGTCAGTTCTACTGAGTTGCCCCGGTGAAGTACAGGACCTGCTTTCCCAAGTGCTTCAGTGAGATACGGGGCCAGCTCACCAGTTATCCTGACCTAAGAGCCAGTTCTCCTACCTGCCACAGGTGGTGAGAGGTGGGAGAGGGGAGAGCATAGCATCTCCCCCTTGTTCACATCACCATATGGTAGATGAGGGGCAGGGCCAGATCTTCCATGCCCACATTCTGGGAGCCAGCTCACCCTCATTTCAGCCAACAGGGTCAGCTACACTATGCTGCCTAGGTAAGGTTCAGGGACTGCTTTCCCTAGTGCTACAGTCAGTGAGGTGTAGGTCAGCTCTCCCGCCTACCACAGGTGGCAGTGCCATTGTTTGTAATAGCTGAGTAATGCTCCATTGTCTAAATGGACCACCTTTTCTTTATCCATTCTTTGGTTGAGGGACATCTAGGTTGTTTCTAGGTTCTGGCTATTATAAATAAAGCTACTATGAACATAGTTGATCAGGTGTCCTAGTGGTATGGTTGAGCATCCTTTGGGTATATGCCCAATAATGGTATAGCTGGGTCTTGAAGTAGATTGATTCCAAATTTTCTGAGAAACTGAAAATGACCTTCCTTATCTTTGTGGACCAAGCAACTTCTTCAAAACACCATTAAGATGTTATAATATTTGTATTTTTTTGTGACTCTAGCAAAAAAAAAAAGGTGAATCGTTCTTTTGAGTCTGTAACATTTTCTTCATACTTCTACAATGACCCTTTTCACATACCTTGAAGTTACTTATTTACCTGTTTCTCTCACTAGATTTGCTAAAATTCTTAAGAACAGGAGTTGTTATCTTATTATAATTTGTATACATAATATCTAGTGAGTAACACCCTGTGAGTATCTAATTGAAAATATATGTACTTTCAAGCAATACAATCTAATATTATTTTGGCTACCTCTTCTTATTTATAAATAAAGTTTTGTTTTATTTGAAATGTCAGTATAATATAAGATAAATAGAATTTGGCATGTAAAAATATATGTCTACCTTGAGATATATATACATATATATTGATGATTTACAAGAAATCTTGTGACATACAGACATGGTGTGTTTCTGAACAGCTAGTAAATTTGATATCTTAAAATTTAAATAGCCCTGAGGAATAGTGTGTGCATGCATACACAATCACTGATACTCTTAATTTGCTTTTTCTGATTCAGCATGATTTCAATTTTGGCATGTAGCCCTGCAAATTAACATAATTAATGTGGATTCTAGAGAAAAGTAAATAATTCAACTTTCTACTACACATATCGAATCTGCATTTTGTCTGGATAGACTCTAGCTAGGTCAATGTGACAAAAAACTGAACCTTCCATTCAGAAGTGGTACTTGATAAATTCATAATGGGAGACTTATTTCTTCATTTTTCTTTTGGGGCAAGTTCACACTGTGTATCCCTGGTTGACTTGAATCTCTCTCTCTCTCTCTCTCTCTCTCTCTCTCTCTCTCTCTCTCTCTGCATATTTGTCTGGCTTTTACAGAGATCCACCTGCCTCTGCTTTTTAAGTGCTGGGGTTAAATTAAAGGCAAGCATCGCCATGCCCAGAAAGTTGTTTTCAATTAAAATTTAAATTTATAATGCTGGCACAATAATGGTGATTTAAAGATTTGAAATATTAAGGAAATATTAATGAGACTTGATTTGGTTTTAAAAACACAAGGAAACATATTCAAACAAATGTTGAAAGTAATCACTAAATATCTCTCTATAATATAAACTTGTTCAGAACAGCCTGAATGAAGAATCAGAATAGTATTTCCACCAGTAGAAGCAGAAATATATAAGCTTCCTTACCAGTCTTTACTCTCAAAATGAGTGCATGCCAGTGTAGTCCCCCTACCAAATGAAGCAACGCCATCTAACAACTTGTTAGAATTTAAATTCTGATTTCCCATCCAAGACCTTCTGAATAAGAAATGCCAGGGTACAGCTCAGCAGTCTGTATAACAAGCTGGCCAGGAAGGTCTCCGACTCTCTCCTCTGAATTTGTACATTTTATGAATTCCCTAGAAAATTACATGTCATCTTCCTTCATTTTTCCTGCACAAGGTTGATTATACATTGTTTTCAGGGTTTGATATTCTTATAATGATTATCTTAGCTCCATTTGATTCTGACCATTGTGATGCTTGGGTTCATAGCCGGGAAGACCAAATTTGGTTCTCTGGATATTTTTAAGGATATAACAAAATAACTGTGGAGATAAATGCCTTTCTTTATAATTTTATTGGTAACTCAGGAAGAACTGGGCATCTCAGATGTTCATTAATGAGGGATAATTCTTTGCATATATGTTATTGAATATTAGATCTCTGTTAAAGGATTTAGTAGCTCAACACATGTTTTAGGAAGATATAGAAAATATCTGTTCTAAATGAAAAGGCAAGAACAATTTACAAAATTGTATTGTTTGTTCACTCTAACCATGTGGGAGGTGGTAATCATTGAGCTTTTCAATATAGGAATGCTCTATAATGATAAGAGAGAAATGAAATCTATAATTATTGGCACCAAATGATAAAGCAATATGGTTTCTATGGAAAGAAGGACAGAACCACATACTGTTCTTCTGAAGTAGTTTGTATACTGACAAAGGTTTAGGTTGCATCAGTCATGATTCTGTTAAATAGTTGTTCCCATGAAAATATCAGTTGTGCAGAATATGGTTTTTCTAACTTAAGAGCCATAAATAAACATTGGATTCTAACTAAAGACAGACATACGGAAGTAAAGTGTAATGAGTTCTACATTTTACTTTGAAAGGTCTCAAAAATTAAGATGGGTTGCTATGTGATAAAGAAAGTGGAATGGTTATTATTGCAGAATCAAGGAAGTAAACACATAGGAATTTCCTGTACTTTTCTTTCAATTTCTCTGTAAGGTTGAAATTTTTCATAACAAACTTCTCTGTTCTCTCTTTGAAACTATTTTTTGATTCTTCTTTATTTTGAATTAGACATATGCTCTGCATACTAAAATAGAGTTAATATAAAGTTACAGCAATATTTATTATTGACATGAAAACATATCCTATCTTTTAGCTGAACAAATAAGCTTATAGAAAATTGTACAGAGCATAATCTCATTTATGTAAAATCAATATGTTTACACAGACAAATTAAATGTCTAGAAGAACACTTATGGAATTATTAACAGTGAAAGACCCCAAAGGACGTGATAATAAGGTAAGCTTTCATTTTCTCTGAATGATTTTAATGTTTTGCAATATTCATGTGTATTCAAAAACGCAATGGACATTTTCATTTAAAATTGAATTAATTGGTTTTAATGATGACAGATGGTATAATTTAGGGGAAAGTGGGAGCTATCCGAACCTCTGCTTGAATACCTCTGAGGATCAGGAGCCTACCTATTTCTAGAGACAGTCTGTTCTATTGTTGGAATAAGCCCCAATTGTAAGGACATTTTTTTTGTTATAAGTTGAAATCTGCCTGCCTTCATTTTCTGATTGAAATAACATCAAACAAGACAGAATTCTACTATATAGTGATCTCATAAAGAAAATGTAACCAAGGCAACTGACCAACACAAGAAGTGGACTTTAGATGTGAAAGAGACAGACCAATAATTTTTTAAAAGTAAGGCACAGTGAATGCAAAGAGCTTTATCCAAGCACTGTTACCTGGTATGAGTGCTGACCAATTCATTTGTGCTGGCCTTCTGGGATCTTTGGTTGTTCTTAGCAGGCCTGGCTGTGTTATCTTGCAAGGGACACTATTACTTTGGTGATTCTTCCTAGTGGGAGTACTACTAGGTGCTGCAAACCACGACTGAAATAAATAGCTGTGCCACTAGAAATCCTCAGCAATCAGAAAACAGTGAAGTCGTAATCAAGTCATCAAGAGGACGATTATATTTAAGGATGTAGTTTTGTCTGTGATATATGTTTGAAGAAAAACTTGTCAGGCTTACAAATGATGGTAAATTACACACAAAAAGCTAAATACTCTCAAAGATACAGTTCAATACAGAAGGACATTGACCAATTAGGGAAAATGGCGCTACAGTAACAAGATGGAATTTAAAAGAAAAACCCACAAACTGTTACTTTCAGTGTTGACCTTTGGTTAATCACTTATTCAAAAGGGAAAAAATGGGCAGAATAGAAGTGATCAGCATTTAGGAAAATCTAAACCTTGAAAATGTTGTGAGGCAACACACCCAAGCAAGTCTCAGAATAAGGCACTTGAAAAACATTGAAATCATTTATTATATTATAAATGTGTCAGATTTCTCTCTTTTTCTCTCCATCCTCCTAATATATTCTAGTTCTTACTGATATATTTAAACATTTCCAGTTTTCAAGATTTATTTTATTTGTGAGTGCGCACATACACACATAATGTGTGTACATATACATGTCTGCAGGCATCCATAGAGACAGAAGGAAGCATTGAATTTCTTGGATCTGGAGTCACAAGTGTTTTGGATACACCTGATGTGGGTTTTGGGAACCTAACTCTGTTCTTCTGAATAGAGCAGTATGGACTGTTGACAGCTGAGGCACCTCTACATATCTAATATACTTTTCCTTGTCTAGGAAAAAAAGCATATTATAAAAACATTACATAAACTATGATGTAAGTTAAAAGTAAATATATCATACAATATACATAGAGATAATGTTGTATAACCTGAGCACGTTGTATTTATGTATTTAGGAATATCTATCTATATATGTATGTATATATGTGTGTATGTGTAAAAACGGTTAAAGAAAAAGGTCATGAAGTTAAAGGAAAACAAAAAGGTCCATGGGAGAGATTGAATGGATGAAACGGAAGGGGAAAATGATATGATAATATTATTATTTCAAAAAGATAGTTTTAAACATTATTTTAAAAAGTAAATGGCTAAGAAGAAAGATAAACAAGCATAGGAATGTAAAGGGATTATAAATGTGATTTATACCAGGCAAGTTTCTACAGCTGATAAACACTCAACACACAAAAATCAGTAGCTTTCCTACATACAAATGACAAATGGACTGAGAAAGAGATCGGGGAAACAACACCTTTTACAATAGTCTCTAATAATATAAAGTATCTTGGGGGTACCTCTAACTGAGCAAGGAAAAAACTTGTATGATAAAATCTTCAAGTCCTTTCTAAAATTTATTTATTTTACGTCCTGACCACAGCCTGCTCTCCCTCCTCTTCTCCCACCCCTTCCGCTCCACCATTCCCTTAATTCACCCCTCCTCCATAATCTCTCAGAAAGATGCAGGTTTCCCTCCCCTGTGATTCAGCAAAGCATGGCCTTTCAAGCTGTCATAAGACTGAGCACCTCCCCTGTATTTAGGCTTGGCAATGCAATCTAGCATGAGGAATAGGTTCCAAGAGTCAGTCAAAGCACCAGGGACAGACCTGCTCTCATTATCCAGTGTCCCACAAATAGGCCAAGCTACACAACTGTCTCATATATGCAGGAATCCTAGATTGGTCACATGAAGGCTCGCTGGTCATTGGTTTAGACTCTGTGAGTTCTCATGAGCCAGGCAAACTGTTTCCATGGGTTTTCCTGCTATGCCCCTGACTTTCCTGGCTCCTACCACCCTTCCTCCCTCCCCTCAGAAGGACTACCTGAGCTCAGCCTAATGTTTGGTCTCTGAATCTGCCTCTATCAGTCACTGAATTAAGACTCTCATTTGATCACAGGGGATGGCCAGTTCAGGTTATGCATCTACTGCTGTCAGTAGTCTTAGCTGGTACCATCCTTGTAGACTTGTGGGAGTTTTTGCATTGTGAGCCTAGGTTTTTCTGTTTTTTGTTTTTTTTTTCCTGTCCCACAGCCACTTCTAAATAACCATTCAGAGGCTTACTATTAATTACAAAGTCCTTGGCCAAATAGCTCAGGCTTACCTTTAAATTAACTAGCTCTTACCTTTAAATTAACCCATTTCTATTAATCTAGGTTTTGCCACCTGTCCCATGGCTTTACCTGTACTGTAATAATACATCTTGTTCCTCCGGCGGCTGCCTGGCATCTCCCCCTGACTCCACCGTTAATCTCCCTGTATCTTTGCTTGGATTTCCTACCTAGCTATATTCTACTTTGCTATAGGCCAAAGCAGTTTTTATTATCAACCAATGAGAGTGACATATATTCACAGCATACATAAAGGTTATCCCACACAACACTGCATCAGGCTTCTACCCAACTCTATAAAGACCCTTTTTCCAGTTATCTCTCTCAGCACTTCTTCCTCCCTTTCCAATCCCAACCTCAAGTTCCTATGATCACCCAACCCCAGTCTACCCAGGAGATCGCCTCTATTTCTCTTTCTCAGGAAGATCCATGTGTTCCCCCACACACACACCTTGGGACCTTCTTGTTACCTAGTCTCTCTGGGTCTGTGGATTGTAGCATGACTCTCGTTTATTTTACAATTAACATCCCCTTACGAGTGAGTACATACCATATTTCTTTTTGGGTCTGGGTAACCTTACTCAGGATGATTTTTTTCCAGTTTCATCCATTTGCCTTCAAATTTACCGATGTCATTGTTTGTAACAGCTGAGAAACACGGCATTGTGTACATGTATCACATTTTCTTTATCCATTCCTTGGTTGAGGGGCATCTAGCTTATTTCAACTTTCTGGATATTACAAATAAATATCCTATGAACATAGTTGAGCAACTGTCTTTGTGGTATGATTGAACATCCTTTGGGTATATGCCCACGTGGTATAGCTGAGTCTTGAGGTAGATTGATTACCAATTTTCTCAGAAACCATCGTATTGATTTCCAAAATAGCTGTACAAGTTTATACTCTCACCAGCAATGAAAGAGTGCTTCCCTTGCCCCACATTCTCTCCAGCATGAGCTGTTGCTTGTATATTTTATCTTAGCCATTCTGACAAGTGTAAGATGGAATCTCAGAGTCGAAAAACTTCAGGTATTTGAAGAAAGAATTTGAAGAGGATATCGGAAGATGAAAAGATCTCCCATGCTCATGGATCAGTAGGATTAACATAGTAAAAATAGCCCTCCTATCAAAAGCAGTCTACAGATTCACTACAACCCCCATTTTAACACAATTCTTTACAAACCTTGAAATAACAATACTCAACCAACTTCATATGGGAAAACAAAATCACAGCTAAAACAATCCTATATAATAAAAGAACTTCGGGGGGTATCACCATACCTGATTTCAAACTCCACCACAGAACTATGGTCATAAAAACCTCATAGTATTGGCATAAAAATAGACAGGCTGATCAATGGAATCAAACTGAAGTCCCAGACAAAGGTCCACACACCTACAGGCACCTGACTTTTTTTAACAAAGAAGCCAGAAATATACACTGGGGAAAAAAAGACAGTATCTTCAATAAATGGTTCTGGTCAAACCGGTTGTCTGCAAGTAGAAGAATGCAAAAAGGTCTGCATTTATCACCCTGCACAAAACTTGACTACAAATTTATCAAAGACTTCAATATAAAGCCAGATACCCTGAACCTGATAAAAGAGAAATTGGAGAATAGGCTTGAATTAATTCACACAAGATTTTGTGAAGGGGACATAACACAGACACTAAGAAAAACAATTAATAAATGGGACTCCCATGAAACTGAAAAGCTTCTGTATGGCAAACGACACCATCATTTGGGCAAAGTCACAAGCTACTGAATGGGAAAAATTCTTTACCAACTACACATTCAGTAGAGGGTTAATATCTAAAATATATAAAGAAATAAAATAAACCTTATACTTCAGGAAAATACAGAACCCAATTTAAAATGGGGCAATGCTAAGCAGCGAGTAAGAAATAAATTTATTCTTATAAATGTGAGTAGAAACTGGCATTGTTTGCTTCTTCTAGTTCTGCATAATGAGTTATTACTTCTTTGATAAGTTGGCAACAATGAATAGTGTCCTTTTCTTCCACCTTGGAAAATATCAATGCTTAATATACTGCAACAACTTTATTATTATTATTAAATAAACTTCTGGGTGATCATAATTAGCAAAGCCCTTCCCTGATTCTTCAGGGATACCACATAGCTTTAGAAAGGAACCATCTTTTTTTGTTTTACCAATATTAAGACAATTCTGCTGGTTGATAAGTATGAAACATATAGGAAATTATATACATGATAAGGTAAATTTTATGCAATATAAAACCATAGAGTAATATGTTTTAATAACTGTCCATATGTGTTTCCAATATATACTACACGAGTAAAAAATACATAGAGTAATGTGCATTCAAAATAGTGTTTTTTAAGGGCAAAGTTTATTAAGCTTGATTTGGAAGTAATATAAAAGAGGATTACTACTCTAATAGATTTAAACATTCAAAGTAAGACTATGTTAATTTTAAAACAAATTATAACTTTAAAAATAAAATATGATGCAGAAGATTTTTCTGTCCACAAGGAATAAATATTTCATATTGGAGTTTTTAAACCTTAGTGGAGCCAGGCAATGGTGGCGCACACCTCTAATTCCAGCACTCTGAAGGCAGAGACAAGTGAGTTTCTGTGAGCTCAAGCCTAGCCTGGTGTACAGAGTGAGTTCCGGGACAACCAGAGCTACACAGTGAAACCCTATCTCAGAAAACCAAAACCAAACCAAACCAAAAGCGAACAGACCAACAACAATAACAACAAAAACAAAAACCAACAAAACTCCTCAGTGGAACATACTCAGTGCAGGATAATTTGCCTGGGTATATCCATATGAAAAGGCGCAAGCTATATTGCTATGACTAGGTAGTCTAGATACTTCATTAAGAAATCTGTTCAATTAGCTGCTGAGCTTTCCATTTATAGAATGGAACATTGGCAGAAATTCAAGCCAACAAAAAAGAAACAGCTGTAGAGTATTAATAGCCGGGCGGTGGTGGCTCACGCCTTTAATCCCAGCACTCGGGAGGCAGAGACAGGCGGATCTCTGTGAGTTTGAGACCAGCCTGGTCTACAAGAGCTAGTTCCAGGACAGGCTCCAAAGACACAGAGAAACACTGTCTCGAAAAACCAAAAAAAAAAAGAGTATTAATATGGATACCTGTCTAGAATAAATTACTAAATGGCACAATGTGGAGAATATTTTATATATTACCCTTTATATGAGGAAAAATAATATATATATATATATACACACACACACATATGTGTGTATTCCTCTTCCCCAAACTAACAAATACATAAATAGAATGCCAATCTCAACAGATTATTAATTTTACACAAGGCAAAAAGATAGCAATGGGTCTTGGTATGCCTACGTGTTGAAAATGATAACCTTTACAAACCCTAACAAATTTCAAGAGGATTTTGATTTTTACCCTGGAGAATTAGAAGTACAATGACAATTAAGGATTGTGTCTGCAGAGATTCCTATACAGGATTTCAAAACAGTGTCTGGGAAACAGGGTAACATGAAATCTGGGGAAACAGAAATGCCTCCACCGTTACAAATCAGAAAGTGGATCCAGTTAGCCTGCGAGCAATGCTAAAGTCACATTATGCTGTCTCTGTAAATTTGCATGCTAAAATGGACACTTCTGTCATCCAAAGTTACTACTAAGCAAGCAAACAAATTGTAAATAATGGAAAAAGTTTCCAAATACCACTTATTTCAAACTGCAAGCAAACTACATTGAGTGTCCAGCCATTCATATTGGAGGCTTTTTTATTTTTCTCATTTCCATTATGTGGTGATTCTTAGTGTGCTACCTGTTCCACAGCAGGTACTTGGCCCACAATGAGATTATCTTGCTATGACGAGGAGGGGGATGCTTGTCCTGATTTATTCAGTAGAATGATTAAATCCACTGGACACATTTTACCTTCAGTTCAATCACAGACAGCAGCTTCCCCCTCCATATCCTTTTATGGTTCAAAATAGAAGCCTTTACTAAAAGAACTAAATTTAAATATGTAATATCAAAATAAACTGTTCATAGTGAATGCTGTTGCTTGGATTACCTATTCCAGAAACTACTGAAACCTCAGAGCTGGAGACACAGCTCCATTGGTGGGGTGCTTACCTAGCATGCAAAGATCCTTAACTTCAACCGGAACACTGTATAAACCTGGTGTGTTGCAGTCAGGGGGTGAGGAAAGACAGTAATAAGTTTAACAGCATCCTTGACTACATAGCAAGTTTGAGGACAGCCTGGGCTACACAAACCCCTGCTTCAAAAAATATGCAAATCTTAAGCTCCTTCCCCAGTTCTGTTAAACCAGGGTCTATGAGGATTAGATCCAATAATCTGTCACACTGAAACACTTTGCCAATTCTTTCTACCACACGTAAGGTGATCAACTGCCAGCCTGTATCATGACTGTAGCGGCAGAATTAGGAGAGTAAAATAGGGACAAAACTTTTTTTTCTCAAAGAAGTAACCATTTACAAATGTTTAATTACAAATTAATGATTAATTACAAATGATTAATTACAAATTAATCAGGTGTGCAGAACACGTGGTTAGGTGAGTTGAACATTACCCTAAGTTACCTGTTTCAGGACACAAGAAAAATGATCACATTTCCTGTTGATGGTAGAAAAAGTTTAATCTGGATAAAGCTACAGAGAATAAATGTATGTTAATATTGATGGTGACAGTGATAGACATCTGCTACATATCTTTCCAGTAAATTCATTAAAAGTACAACTAAGTGTGATTGAATTTTTCTGTCTCTGCAAGTCTTCGTATGAATAATTCACACATCAGAAAAAAAGAAAGCAATCTTTTGTCATGCCGTGCATGTGTCTTCTGATTCTTGGTGCAGAAAATATGGTTGCCTTAGTTATACAGCACTGAACCCAGGGATTAAGTGCAGCCCAGACAAGTAGATTTGTGTGTCATCCACGAAGATGATAATTGAATCCAGAAGATGGGAGGTATGGACCCTAGCAAAGTAAACCCATCATATTCAGAACTGTGCAGGATGGTGACTTTTGAATTTCATCAGAAGTCACCTCCATGGGCAATCAGCACTTAGTTGCTAATCTCTGTTGATAGCACTTTTAGCTTGGCTGATTTATTAATTCATTCAAGGAAGAGGTACCTCCATCTCGTCGACAGCTTTTAGAATAGCTAGTTTTTGCCTTCTCCTAATGAGAAAGTCTATAAGTCCTTTTGATTTGGAGAGCACTAACGGTTTCTCCAAGAACAGATACTGTTTCATTTGTATAGCAATAAAAAAACTCCTAGTAAGAATCTTAAGGCTGATGGAAAATGCTTTGATGTAGAAGTGTGGAAATGGACGTCATAGAAGCAGATATGAGATATGAGATTCAAACCAGATGAAGACTAATATTCCTGAAGACAAGACTGAGGCATATGTTTAGGATTCCATAACAATTCATGGTATCAACGACAGCAAGAGACTGATGTGATACGAACAGTTGCCCTTTGATGTGACTCTGAGTTTTCAGGGACTATATCAAACCAATTAGAGGGTAGAATGACTCAAATATGTTTAGTTCACAGTATTGACAAGCCACTCTAGGAATTCGATGATGACAGAACAAAAATGAAAATTTTTTGATGCCTGACCACTGAAATCTGTATTTATTTTATTACCATTTCACAGAGATGGTGAGGGAGCAAAGGCTCAGATCATAGAGATCAGAAGAGATCAGAGAACCCACCCTCTGGCCTTCTGGAAGCAGTTAAGCATTGTTAAATACTGTTAAGAATATTAGCTCTAAGTCTTCATTTCAAGTACTCTGTTTCTTTTGTGAATAAGCAAAACTGTTGGGTGCTAGCCATCTGGTCCCTTGAATGACAGCTGACAGACACTCTCCTTATGCCTAGCTGCCTGAAACAAGGAGCTCTGAGTCAGATGATCCCTTCCTTGGCAATGAAATCCGGCGAACGCCCCTCCTTGGATTGTACACTGTCTGATAACTGCGAGGAAACTGCCTTTCAGACACAAAGAGCACCAAGCAGGATTGCTGCACAAGGCTTTGCTCTGAAGGCTTTGCTGCAGTTCTGGCTACTCTGGGTAACTTGCAGTAGTTTTGGAAGGCTCTACTTTGCACAAGACAAGCGCCAGGAGGCTCTGCTCATCCTGTAGTTGTTTTCCTCACACAGGAGGGGGAAACACCTCTCCAGTGACTCAGTAAAATAAGTTCTCAGTGTGATAAGAGGCTTATGACTACTTCATAGGCAAGACTCATGACTGGTGATAGGTAGAGATGGAATTCATGCTCGTGCAAGGAAATATTTGATGAATATGAAATATGAAAAATATTGAAAAATATGAAAGGGCCGTGTTCCTTTTCTAGTTAAATTAAAAAAAAAAAGGGATTTCTCATTTGGCTTAACTAGAAGCTTCTCCTATGTTTCTAACCCTGAGAAGACAACATGACTTTCCTTAAAAAAAAAAAAAATCATGGGTAGAGTGGAGCAACCTGACAGTACTGAGTGTTGAAACCCTTGGCTTCCAAGCACAGGCAGACTCCTAACAGCTAAATATCAGCTGGGGGGTAATTGCTTAAGTTATAAGCCCCAGAAACTCCAAAATCTGTAAGCCTTCAGGTCATTCGGTGACTAAGACAGGGGTGAGTGAAGAATTCTGGAGAGATATAGACTCTAACTTATTGAGAAGGTAAGAGGTGGGGGACAGTTGTAACTCCTGAAGGCAAGAAGCTACAAAGAGCTGAAGCAGTGAGCTCTGGTCACTGGAAAAACTAGTTCCAGAGGTGTCAAGAACTAAGAGTGAGCAAGGGTTCCAACATACAGAGCTGAGGACGCCAACACTAGCTGAAGATGTAGGAGGATTTGAAGGCCCAGAGATTTCTCTGTCCTGAGCATGGAAAGCTATGTCTTTAGATTTGCATACTTGTGGAAACTAAGACCTAGAGTCAGAAGCTCCTGTAGTCTCAAGCCTGATCCCTACAGAAGGGCTTCTAATTTGATCATATGCTCCTTCAGTCTCAGTCCAGCAGGATTTGGTGAGCTCCCATTAGATCAGGCGCAATTTCTCAGTGGGTGGACCAGCCTGTCGTGGTCCTGACTTCCTTGTTCATCTTCTCCCACCTTCTGCTCTTCGACTGTACCTTGGGAGCTCAGTTTATTGCTCTGATGTGAATGTGGGTCTCTGTCTCTGTCTCCATCCATCAGATGAGATTTCTATGGTGATGATCAAGATATTCATCAATATGACTATGAGACAAGGCTAGTTCAGGTACCCTCTCCTCTGCTGCCCAAGTACCTAGCTGGGAACATCCCTGTGGACACCTGGGATCCCCTCTAGAGCCAAGTATCTTGCCAAACCTAAAATGACTCCCTTAAGGTAGATATCTTACTCC
>JAQHUG010000075.1:2329105-2361939 GCA_028555095.1 Dicrostonyx torquatus
CTCTCCCCAACCTTCCCCTTCTCCCTTTTCTCTTCCCCTTTCCCCTTCCCCCACCCCACTCCCACCCCCATGCTTCCAACTTTTGCCTGGCGATCTTGTCTGCTTCCAATTTCCTGGAGGATCTATATATGTTTTGTTTGGGTTCACCTTACCACTTAGGTTCTCTAGGTTCGTGTTCCCAGTATTTGTAAATAATGATACCACCACAAAAGTTGCCCTGCAGAAGTTACTGTGGAATTACTTAACCAAAAGCCTATGCAATTCTGGAGGCTGGGGAGATGGTTCAGTCAGTAAAATGTGTGTCTGTCATGAAGACCTAAAAACTTGATCTTGAATTCCAACCATACATAGAAAAAAGTCAGGTGTAGCCGCAATCCCAGCACTGGGGAGGTGAAGGCAAGAGGATTGATTTTTGGGACTTGCTGGCCAGATGACCTAGACAAACTGGGCAACTCCAAGTTCATTCTCAAGTAAGAGCAACGTAGGAAGACAGCTGACAAAAACCTATGGCTTCCACAGGCTCTCTCTAGCACATGTAGTTTTCTTAAATAATGCAAAAGCATCCACAACGCCATGGGGATTGTACCACTCTGTCGTCAGCCGAGTAATGTGTGGTAGAGACCTTTACACTTACCTTCTACAAGTGTTTTATTAAAAGTGTTGAACTTTTGCCAGCCTGGTAGTTTTAAAAAGATTTTATTAGATCAAAGTAATTTCTACTTCTTTTACTATGAGTGATACTGAACATATTTTTATATTTTTATGAGGCAATTTTTATCACTTAAAAATTATTTGTTCATGTCTTTAGTCACACATACACACACCTTTTTTTTTCTAAATTGGGGTTTGGTCTTTCAATCACTGAATATGTGGGTTGCTTTACTGGTAGAGATATTGATATATACCAAAGCCACTTTCTTACAGTTTGTGATTTGTCTATTTGTCTTTCCTTTGGTTATTCTATGTGGGATATAACAAACTACATATTGTATTCACCAGAACTTCTTTTATTATACTGGGATTGAGTTAAATGTAAAAAGCTTTTCCCAATAACATAATTGGTACTATTTCCATTTTTACATTGAATCTCTTTCATCCATTGAGGTTTGTTGTTTATGACGTGAGTTATGGATCTTTCCTTTTTTGACTTTGTTTTTGTTTTTTGAGACAATGTTTCTCTTTGTAACAGCCCTGGATGTCCTGGAACTCATTCGGTAGACCAGGCTGGCCTCGAACTCACAGAGATCTGCCTGCCTCTGCCTTCTGAGTGCTGGGATTAAAGGTGTGCACTACCACTGCATGGCTGGATCTTTCTTTTTATGGATTATCCAGTTGTCCCAATACTTTTTTATCAGAAAACCACCTTTATTCCAGAGAATTAAAAAGCCATCAGTATATTATACCATACAACCCTTTTTTCTTCCTTCCTCCCTCTCTCCCTTTTCTTCTTTCCTTTTTTCTTTCGTTCTTTCAAGAAGATTTCAGGAAGCTCACACTGACTTGAATATGTAACCAAGGATGTTATTGGACTCCACCTATAAAGTTCTTGGAATACAGGTATGCACCATAAGGCTCAGTATATGCGGTGTGGGGTAATCTCACCTAGGATCTCATGCCTGCTAGCACTGTCTGAACTATTTTTTCCATATGATTCTTGGTCTCTTTCTAGACTTTTATTCCATTGACCTACCTATTTTAATTAGGTTATTTCTGACATGTAAAAAAAGATGTGTGTGTGTGTGTGTGTGTGTGCGCGCGCGTGCATGTATCTGCATCCTGCCTGAGCTGTTTACAATATTAATCAGTTCTTTTTTCTTGAAACTAACTTATGTGGCCCAGCTGGCCTTGAACACACAAACCTATTTTTTTTTGTTTTGTTTTGTTTTAAGGCAGGGTTTCTCTATGGCTTTGAAGCCTGTCCTTGAACTAGCTCTTGTAGACCAGGCTGGCCTCGAACTCACAGAGATCTGCCTGCCTCTGCCTCCCGAGTGCTGGGATTAAAGGCGTGTGCCACCACTGCCTGGCAGCAAAAACTTCTTGCCTTTGCATCTTGAGTGCTAAAATTATTTGCATGTGCTACAATGCCTGACCAACATTTTCCTTGGGAGATTTCTAGGAAACGCAATGGAGGGCTAATGTTTTCCTCTTTCTAAGAGTATTTCATGCTATTTTGACAAATTCCATAATTTTCACATTGATTTATTAGTCAAGACTCTAGTATTATATTCAAAATTAATACTAATGTCCAGCATCATTGCTTTGTTTCTAATTTTAATAGGAAAGCAGAAATCATTAATTATTCCTGGTAAATCACAATGCTTGGTACAGGTTCCTGATAAATCCTTTGCTAAGTTATTGGGATGTACTATATTTTATTGAATTGTTTTCTCTTATGTAGATAATTATTGTATTTCTGCGCTTGTCAATTTATAAATGATGCTACAATAAACATTGCACTGAGGAATATTTTATTTGGAGGAATGTCTTAAAATATTCTAAATCATGCTGGGCAGTGGTGGCACAAGCCTTTAACCCCAGCACTCAAGAGAGTGCAGACGGGTCTCTGTGAGTTCAACGCCAATATGGTCTACAGTTTGAATTCCAGGACAGCCAGAGCTACACAGAGAAGTCTTGTCTCAAAAAACAAAACACAACAAAAAATTCTAAGTCATAAAAGATCTAATCACTTTTCTGATTTAAAAACACGTATGTCCCATGGTAGATTTTCTTTTGGAGTCTGTTGATGCATACATTTCATTGTTGATGTTTCTCAGATTTATGTACCCTTTTTGAGATACCAGTCTTGTTGTTCCTAAATCCTTTGTGTCAGCAATTTATTTGAGAAAACATTCTTAATTTATGTTGATCCTTTTCCTTCTTTTCTTTATTCCAGGTGTATAATAGGAGGAAAATAAGGTACAGAGTGTCCTTTTTTTCATGCTGTGGACCAGTTTGATCAGAAAGTTTCTCCTTTCAATGACTGTTAAACCACTTAGGCATCAAGCATTTTTGAGGGATTACATATTTGACTATTTTTTTGCATTTCTTTTATAAGTATTACTCTGCACATTTCTGTTTCTTCTGGACCTATTGATGTCATCTTGTTTATAGTACATTGCACCTAGTCTTTCAACTTAGTTTACATAAAATTGTATGTAGTATTATCTACCAATTTTCTTTTATTTACCAATTTTACAATCTATATTTATAGTTTTCCTCTTTTACGATTTGTGACATCTCCTTTATTTTTCTTGATCATTCTTGTTAACATTTAATTAGTTAAACTTAGAATTTTTATGTTTATGTTTTCAAGTGTGTAGAAGAGTCTAGGTAACAATATGAAACTTTTGAAAGACACTCATTCATGGAACTCACAGAGAGGCACAATAGAATTGAAACGGGGGAGGGAGGAAGCAGTTAGGAATATCCCCACCCAAGAGAGTCAGAGATTGAGAGCATCATTTGGGATTATGCATGAGGCTGGCAAAATAAAAACGCAGGGGAAGAGGGAACTGAGAGTTTGAGAACAAGGTAAGGTGCCAAGAGTTGTGGAAAAATCATTTACCTCATAACTTAAGAAAATGAAGACCACACAAAAAGGAAGTTCTCTTTCCCATGGAGCAGAGGGGAAATGAAGAAAAATGTGAGTTGCCTAGCAGGCATTGCCAGGTGAGGCAGGGATAAGATTAAACGAAGGTAGACTGCTGTGGACAGGATAAGTGATAAAGGGGGAAAATAATAAAATAAATGGTTTGGGCTCAGTGGTCAAGAGCATTGCCTGCTCTTCCAAAGATCCTGAGTTCAATTCCCGGCAACCACATGGTGGCTCACAACCATCTGTGATGAGATCTGGTGACCTCTTCTGGCCTGCAGACATACACACAGACAGAATATTGTATACATAATAAATAAATAAATATAAAAACAATTTTAAAAATTTAAAAAATAAATGGTTTGGTGGTGCTAGAGAATAACTAAAATATTGCCACTTTGTGAAAAATCAGCATTAATGTTTTTTACTTGCATGACTCATTTTATCTGCACAGCAACTCGATAGTACAGGTATTGCTCCCATCATCCTTACAGTAATATAAAATTAGAACATATCTATATAAGAAGCTCTGCAAGACTGAACAATTTACCTACCCCAAACCAGCCAGCTAGTAGACTCTTAATTTGGGGTCTGCTTCACTCTGCAGTCCATGGGCTGCACATAGGACTGGCACACTCTCGGCTTTTGTCTCTTCCTATGAGCCCTCTAATGGGATAGATGAACTCAACAGAAACATTTTGTTAAATTCAAAAAATGTGAAACTGGCAGTGAACACTTGACACAGGTACTTCTTTTGATAAATGTTTCTGGCATGCCTGTCTTTGTGATACAAAGAAGGAATGCTTAATCTGCTAGATTATTTGTTCTGCCACGATCCTGTGAAATCCCAATAAACGGGCAATAAGAATGTTCACCCTTGGGTGGTAAGTGTCTGATAAAAACATAAAAAAAGAAGCCATGTAAGTCTATTGTTCTACCAAGTCCTGATTTCCGATTCTCTACTATAGATTTCTAAGCATTATTGTACTCCGAGTTTTAATTGACAAATCTTGGATGAAACTGAAGTGGGATAAAAATTCTCCTGGAATTACGTTCATTCAAATACCTTTTCAGCAGGTCAGGGTTCTTGTACAGGAAATGTGTCATTCCATTCCCATTCATCAAAACACAGACTTTCCACGTCAAGTAGCTGCTGCTGAGTGTACAGGAAGGAGGTGTATAGCTGGAGAGTCAGGCCTTTAGTGTTTAAGGAAAAGCCCAGAATTATATGCAGGACATGGTATCCATGGCAACTTGCCCAGCAGCTTTTAACTTTTCAACCTATCAAAATATGATTCTTTGGTTTTCCTTCAGTCTTCTTCCTTGGCTTTTTGGTCTATAGTCATAATGATCACGGATGCATCTAGCACTGCTATTTGCTAAACAATAACGTTCAATGATCATATTACATTATCACTAGTGAACAATACATCTTCCCTAATCTAGATTCCTGTAATTAACAATCTTTCACTGTTCCAGCAAGGCAGGGCTCTATAAAAATTCGTCTATGCTCTAGCTAAATAAAAGAGAGGAAAGTTTTGCCAGACAGATGTTATTATTGGAGAATTGCATTAGTATACATCTAAACAGTTGTTACATTCAGTGCAGCACAGCCTTGATTACTTGAATTGTTCAGCAATAGGAGGTTGTAACTGCTTCACTGTTCAATGAAAATTAAGTGGAAAAAAAACATTTATATTTACAATCCAAGTTACCAATTCCTCGGAAAAGTGCTAGTTTACTTTCCAACTTGAGCTATGGAGTTCACTGAATAGAACTAGCTCTTTCTTCCATGCCAGAGGATCCTGCAAAGCCTGGGGCTCAGGACTCTGTATGTCAGGGATTCTAGGAACCACGTATTTGGCGGCAGAGATGAAGAATGTGGACGGGAGTGTTCAGTATGTGCTGATGCCAAAAACACTCTGAATTTTGCTTTCGTTTTAAAAATAAATCCGTGATAACAGGTTTTTTTCCTTTTAAACCTGAGGCAAATGGTTGTTAGAAGCAGCACAGTTCTAGCTAATAGCATAGCCTCTGGAGCTGGCTTATTTGGATTCCAATCAGGGCTGTGCATTCGACTAACTGTTGATTTTCAGCAAGAAAACAAATCTCCCTGAATATCAGTTTCCCTATCGGTAAAATGGGAAAATTAATTGAGCCGACTTCATAATGTATTGTGAAAAATATGTGAAGATGTGTGTGAGCTGTTTCCGGCAGCGCCTTGTATGTAGAAAATAGTCACTAACTCCACGCTATTGTCATTTCTCAAGGAGCGCCAAGCCGGAATCTGCTTCATTGAAAACTCATCGGCTGTGTTCAGGGTAACTGCAATTGTACTAAACAATCCATTCTGCACCCTGCAGAGACAGGTCCTGATGGGGACAAAAATGTCTTACCATAGTTGGAGTAACTGCTGGCGCTTGAAAATTAATAAAAATGCATATCTTTAAAAACATTGTGTATTTCAAATTTTCCACTACTTCACCCAAACCCTGCCTCCAAAGACTCACGTTTGTGAAACTACATCGAGCATTGGTTTAGAATCTCTACGTGTGCCTTCAAAAGTGTGCCAACACTGAAAATAATTCTAAAGGAGAAAAGGGTAGCTTGATTTTTTTTCTCATTCACTTTGTTGTAGTTATGCTTTTCGGCGATGCGGAGATCCTCTCGGATAGCAATTCATTATTTCTTTATTTGGCTTTTTGTCTATCACCTGAGCTTTAAGCTCATTTCCTTAAAAATACAGTACTAGAGGCTCGAATAAATAAATAAATTGCAGTCTCTCCACGCACACTAATATCGTCATTTTGTGCTTCCACAGTTGTGGAATTGGCCTGGAATTTGGGCTGGAAAAGTGGATCTACTAGAGGACGTCTAGAATGTGATTAGAATTTATTTTAGTGTCCAGAAACACTAATACTGGGGGAGATTTGTAGCTCAGTCATTGCTAATCCCTTAGGTGAAGTTTCTATGGATTCACACTAACTCATTTGCCCTCTCTCTTTCACACTCAACTGCTAAGCCGCCCCCTCTGCACCTCCACCCCCAGCCCACCCCACCTTTCTTACCACCTATGGCTCTTTCTCCCCTCTGTGCCTAACTAATCTTCTGAGGGCTTGAAACGTGTGTTTTTCAGGATGTGTCCCTTTGTCCCTTTGTTTCTGCCTGAGAGAGTGCACGTGTCTCTGTAGCAGCCCGAGGTCTCTGTTTGCCATTGTATATGCATGGGGGGGGGGAGCGCTTACTGTGTATGCTTCCAAAAAAAGAAAAGGGGTCTGCGAGTAATCGGTTGGTTGTTATCTGCAAATGGCCCTTAAATAGGCATATACAAACATCTTCAATCACCATTTGTGGCCTGCCTTCTTAGAGCTACCTTAAATTTTCCGGCAGAATTCACATAGCTCGGCCCCTGCTTGGAAGGGTCCAGAGGCTTAAGTTTTCCCACTCTTCTTTTTTCCTTTTTGTATGTTTTGAGAGTGAGAGCAGTGGCCCCTGGTAACTCACCCTCAAACTCCCCCTTTTCCTACCCATTTCCCTCCGCCTCTTTCTCAGCAGTGCCAAAATCACCCCAGCAACATTTAAAGAGAAAGGGGGAGGCGCAGGGAAAGGGGGACACAACCAATCATTAGTTTGGGAAAAATATACAAATTAGTGCAATGTTGGCTCAGATGTTGTTCCCAGGTCTGTGGCTGAATGTGAGTTTTCTGTGTACTAAATGGACAGATTAGCAATATCAAGCAACAGAATCCTGATAAGAGACTGTTTGAGTAAGATGCATTAATGCTAACCAACTTAAAACGTCCTTCGAAGATTTACGAGGACTTTGTTTCGATTATAATGAATTTTCTTCCAAAGTCTTGTTAGAATTGAGTGCAACAGTTTCTTTCGATAGGCAAGCTTACCTTGCAGTAACCTGACAAGAATTCTGATCCCTCTGCAGAACCGAGAAACAGAGGTCTGGATAATAATCCCATTTCCACTATTGACCTACTGGATGATCTAAGACATGTTGCTTACTGTCTTTATCTCATCTTGCCTGCTTTTGAAGGAAAACACAAATACATCCACCTAAAACTGGAAAATATGGAAGGGGATACATGAATTACATTTAAGGGGAGATATTCAGAGTTTCGTGAGAATAGCATGTAGTAACTCTAAAACCGACCCCCAGTGACTAAATACACCAAAGGAGGTCTCAAAAACAATTAGAAATTGTAGTAATTCTGTGCGATTATTTCATTTGCCATCTCTGCAGCTCTTTGCTATATATAGTGTCACTTAAAATTTTTGCTAATGGGCTCAATCTTACTCTTTGACCAACAGATTATTTGTGGTATAATTGGTATACACTGCACTGCATATGTTTAAAGTGCACAATTTGATGAGTGCTTTAATATATGTGCATACCCGTGAAACTGTAAGCACAATCAAAAGATTATGGATGGGTCTATCAGTCAGACAAGCTTCCCTTATTGTAATTCCTCTGCGCTTCTTTTTTCCGTCCCCAAGGAAACCAAGGATGTGCTTTATGCTATGACACTTTAATTTGTAGCTTCTAGAATTTTCTGTAAGTGAAATAGTATGATGTGTACTTTTTATTAGCTTGGTTCTTCCATTCAGCATAACTTTCAGAATTCATTCAAGTTAAAGGTATTAACAACATTCATTTTCATTTCTGAATACTATTCAACTATATAATTTTAATACAATCCTTTTATGTGCTCATCTATTGATGGACAAAAGACTGGTTCCAGTTTAGTTATTGAAAACAATGATGCTCTGGACAGTCATATATGCATTTGTGTAGACATATACTTCTCTTGTGAAAATACATGAAAGGGGATTTACTGGGTCATATGATAGGAGAAAGTTAGTATTTGTAAGAAGTTATCAAACTGTTTTCTAAAATAGCTGTACAACTTTATGGTCCTAACACCAATGTATGAGAATTCTAGATATTCCACATGTTTGCTTATACTTGATGCAGTCACTATTTTAAATTTTAAACTTAAATTTTAATTTTTAATTTCAGCCATTATAATGTTTGGATAGTGACATTTCATTGTAGCTTTACTTTCTATGTCTCTAATGAATAATTAGATCTTTTCATGGGCTTATTTGCTATTCATATCTCTTCATTAATGCATTATTTCATTTGGTCGTTCACTTATTGAGTGTTAAATGTTCCTGGATAATTCTAGATACAAGTACTTTGTAAAACAGGTGATTAGAAAGTATTGTTTCTAGGCTATGATTTGTCTTTTGATTCTTATTCATTGAATAAGTCTTTAGTTAGATTAAATATACTCTTTTTATGGATTATGTTTAGATGTAATAGTAAAAAGAAAGAAACTTTATTAGATATGGAAAAGAGTTCCATAGAGATATGTGTTGCCTGTCTTACCAGATATTCTTAACATTGAGCCCAGGGACACAGTAGTCTGGTTTTAAATATTAAACAGATATCTCTGCAGGATTAAAAACCCATTTTTCCCACCCTTTATAAGTTATCAACTCAATGTAATTAAATATTAAGAATTATAAGTAGCATGCCAATATATAGTATCTCCACCATATATACACAGTAGATATAAATAAATAACCTTGAGAATATAGACAATAAAATGCAATAAAGAATTAAGAAACTATCTTGTAGTTATTATAACTTTTTCAGTATGGTTAGTTTATTTTTATATCCAGTATAGCGCAGTAGGAATCAATTTATAGAATCTTTAAAGGACTATAAAAATTCAGCATCAAAACTGCAAGTAATCCAGTCAATGAAAGCGCAAATGAATTGGCAGTCATCAAAAGAAGAAATACAAGTGACCAATAAATATCAGAAAAAAATGCTTAACTTTGTTAACCATCAGAGAAATGTAACTTAAAACCACATTGAGATTCCATCTCATCCCAGTCAGAATGGCCATCATAAATAAAACAAATAACAACAAATGCCGGCAAGAGCATAGAGAAAGAAAAACAACCTCGATTCACTGCTGCTGGGAGTATAAACTGGTGCAGCCATGACTAATGAAGTTAGTATGGAGGTTTCTAAATAACAAAATAAAAATAAAACTGTTAGTATGGAGGTTTCTAAATAACAAAATAAGAATAAAACTATCATATAATCTAGTTATACAACTGCTGAATCTATGCTCAAAAGAATCTATGTCAACACACCACTGAAATGCCTGCATGTCCATGTTAGTGGCTATACTATACAAGAGCTAAGCTATGGACCCAGAGTAGATGCTCATCGGATGATAAATAGATTTTTTTAAATGTGGCATAAATATACAGTAGACTTTTTTCAATTTCCAACAGCCAGGTAATATTGTACGGACTGAGAAGGTGGTGCTTCTGTCTTTAGAACAATATCTGTACACAAGTAGTATATATGGAACAACTAAAATAAAGAGATCATAAATTTGAGAGAGAGTAAGCAGAATGAATGGGGGGAGTTGGAGAGGGGATTGATGCAATTACAGTATAATTTCAAAAATAATTTTTAAAATAAATTTGCTTATTTATTAATATCCCGGCCACAATTTCTCATCACAGTCCCTCCCCAATCCATTCTGTTCCCATCCTCCCAATCTACTCCTCTTCAAAAAACCTAAAATTTTTATTAAAAAATAATTTACTTTTGGACACTGGATACAATCAGATTGCAAACTTCCTGAAATTTTAAGTATCTTCATTGTATAGCTCCTTTTTTTTTCCCTTAAGAAGTTCTTGTCCTGAATTCAAGTTTAACATTTTATAGAAAAACATCACCTTTATTTTTTGTTAAAATCTAAGTGAAACTGAGGAGTTATTTTTCCAAATATGTTTTAAGTTATAGTTAGATCTACTGTTAGATAATATCAATAGAGACCATATGAGTGACCACTTGAATATTTTTAACATTTGATGTTCATATTTCAGTTTAATATACTTTTTGTAATACAATTTATTTTAAACATTTCAAAAAGGTTTTAGACTCGTAATGTGATGCCTCATATTTATTATCCAAGAATGGAGAGTTTTAGACATGCCTGAATTACATGATGAGTTCCATAGACTGGGCTTCAGTGTGATACTGTCTCATAAGAAACAAGACAAGGGCCATAAAGGTGGCTCAGTGGGCACAGATGTTTGCTACACAATCCTTCTGACCTGAATTTGAGCCCTGACACTCACATAAAGTTGGAAGAAGAAAAGTGACTCCACAATTTGTCCTCTGACCTCTGTACATGGGCTGTGTACTATGTATGTGTAGGCATTTACAGATACATGTTATACACTCACATACGATAATAAACAAAAAAATTTAGAAACAATAATTTTTAATTTATGATACATAGGCAGAAGGAGTGCATTATTTTCATTTAGTTCATAAATTATAATGGATTCATTGTAAAGCCGGGCGGTGGTGGCACACGCCTTTAATCCCAGCACTCGGGAGGCAGAGGCAGGAGGATCTCTGTGAGTTCGAGACCAGCCTGGTCTACAAGAGCTAGTTCCAGGACAGGCTCCAAAGCCACAGAGAAACCCTGTCTTGAAAAACAAACAAACAAAGATAAAATAAGAAGTTTATATACATTTCACAAATATCCTTTCAATATTACTATTTTACATACCAGCAATGAAAGAACAAGTCTAAGAAACTGACATTTTTATAATCTATGACTGTCATTCAGGAATTCTCCAGCTATACTCATGAATATACACATACTTTGAAAGTATATTAAAACATCTGTACAATAATAGTTAATATATTTTGTCAATACATGTATGTGAAATGTGTGTCACTCTTCTTTTTTATTTATTATTTTAAAAAGAAAACTATCTTTTTTCCATTTTTTATACCAATCCAAGTTCCCACTCCCTCCCCTCTTGCCATTCCCTCCACTTACTCCTCCACTCCACCCCCTGAACCACTCCACAGAGAGGGTAAGGCACATTTCTTTGGGGAAGGTCCAAGGCCCTCCCTACTATATGTAGGCTGAGCAAGGTGTCTTTCCAAAGAGAATAGAAAAAGCCAGTACAAGCAGTGGGGATAAATCCTGGTGCCCAGTGACCCCGCAGTCTGACCCAGTCATACAACTGTCACACACATTCAGAGGGACTAGTTTGGTCCTATGCTGGTTCCTTTCCTGTCCAGCTGGAGTTGGTGAGCTCACATTTGCTCAAGTAGACTGTTTCAATGGGTGTACCCATCCATAGTCTTGACCTCTTTGCTCATATTCTCACTCCTCCCATTCTTCAACTGGACTTTGGGAGCTCAGTCCAGTGCTCCGATACAGGACTCTGCCTCTCTTTCCATCAGTTGCTGGATGAAGATATTCATCAATCTGACTACAGGGCAAGGGCAGTTCGGGCACCCTCTCCTCTGTTGCTTAGGGTCTTAGCTGGGGTCATCCTTGTGAATTCCTGGGAATTTCTCTAGAGCCAGATTTCTTGCTAACCCCATAATGGCTCTCTCAATCAAGATATATTTTTCCTTGCTTTCATCTCTGTCCTTCCTCCATCTCAACTATCTAGTTCCCTCAAGTTTTCCTCCCCTCACTACTTCTCCCCTCCTCTTTCTTTTCCATCCTACCTTCTCCCCCCACCCCAAGCTTTCAATTTTGTCAGGCAGTCTTGTCTATTTTGACTTTTCAGGTGGATCTATACATGTTTTTCTTAGGGTTCACCTTGTTACTTAGCATCTCTAGGATCATGAACTATAGACTCATTATCCTTTGCTTATAGCTAGTATCCACTTATGAGTGAGTACCTACCATATTCATCTTTTTGGGTCTAGGTTACCTCACTCAGGATACTGTTTTCTAGTTCCATCCATTTGCATGCAAATTTCAAGATGTCATTGTTTTTTTTTTTTTTTACCACTGAGTGTACTCTAATGTGTAAATATGCCACACAATAAACAAAAATTTTAAAAATGCAAAAACTAAACCAATCAAATCCAAAATAAAACAAAACAGGCTTCTATAGATCCTAGAGGAGTCTGTGATGTACAGAAAATTGTATAATTTTATATGGGCCAGGAAGATGACTCACTTGGTAAGGTAGTTGCTGCATAAACATGATGACCTAAGTTTGATCTCTTGGACTACAATAAAAAAGAAAGAAAGTAAAGGAAAAGAATAGGTGTGATAGTGTGTGCCTATAATCTCATAACTGGAAAGGCAGAGACAGGAGAATGGCTGGGAACTACTGAACAGCCAGTCTAGATGAATCTATGAATTTCAGATTCAATGGGATGTCCTATCTCAAAAAATAAAGAGGAAGATGATTGAGGATGAGAAATTGCATCTACCTTAAGCCTCCTTATACATTCATATAATGTGCATGTGCATCCCTTTGCACCTACACGCACACATGCAATTGGTTTTTTTTCAGAACACTAGTAAAAGTTATCAGGTAGCATGGTTGTTTATTATTAGTTTGGGGACAGGTAGGTTGAAATGTCCTTGTTTAGATCACAATCAAAAGTGTCTTCCTCCTTGTTACTTGTTATTTCAATGCCTTTTATGGTGTTAGGACGTTTCAAACCCATGTGTATTTCAGGGAAAATACCATTTCTGCTATTTATTGAGCATATAATTTTGAGAAACTTAATTTACTCTTTGTTCCAGTTTTTGAACTGTGGCGTATAAGACCTCTCAGAAGGTTATGGTGAGGATATCACAAATGCTAGACAAGCTCAATGAAACATTTACTTCTAAGAAACGTTTACTTCCTTTTATTTCAGTATTTAATGGGATAGAGATCATCATAGAACATATTGTAACTATTGAGATATTTGAATGAATCCCTAAATTAGCAGATAAATAAAATGATGCCCTTTTCTGCTTTCAGGAAGCAAGGATTGAAGTCCAGTGGAGTTTGCTGTGCTATATTATTCTCAGCTCAAAACTAGGTTCAAGAGAGTTTCTAGAGTGAGGATGTTGATTTCTGGCTCATGGGTGGTGTGGGAAGTCCTTCTGTATATGTGTTGCTTTTGTTGCTTAACGAATAAAGAAGCTACTTTAGCCTGTGATAGGACAGAATAAAGCTAGGCTGGGAAACTAAACTGAATGCTGGAAGAAAGTAGGTGGAGTCAATGGGATGCCATGTAGCTGCCAGAGGAGAAAGACACTAGCTGCTAGCTGGAACCTTGCCAGTAGGCCACGAGCCTTGTGGTAAAATATAAGATAATAGAAATGGGTTAATTTAAGATGTAAGAGCTAATTAGAAATATATATAAGTTAATAATCCAGGCAGTGTTTTAATTAATACAGTTTCTGTGTGCTTATTTCAAGTCTGGGCGACTGGGAAATGAACAAGCAACCTCCCTCAACACATGGGGTTGGCTGTTTTGTTACTTTAATCTGCTTCTGACTCAAAAGCTTTATGGAACTGTAGTCAAGATTCTGAGTGTCAAGCATTACCTCATTTCAAATACAGTCACTTCTTGAACTAAGCCCCAAGGGCAAGACACAACTTCCAGGACATTGATGTAGTGGCTTTCTGTCTCTTTTCATCTATGGATCCAGGAAAAGTTTTGTGGATCACCTGCATCTCCAACTCTTCTTTGCCACAGGCAAAAAAAAAATCTGAAAACTAATGGGAAGCCTGGCACTACTTTAAATGAGACACCAATGAGGAGATGTCTAGTTTAAATGTCATAAGTAAATTACTTATTCATGCCAGAAAACAAAGTGTAGACCTTGCCATACTACAAATGTTAACACATACAAGAGATCAATCTATGGACCTGTGACCTTTGTAGTCCACCAACAGTTCCTTTTTGAGTCTTTATTCTGGGAAGTATTGCTCTCCCCAGACTGCTTCATGTTCTTTTAATCATGTAGTAACTCAAATTGAAATTGCCTTAGACTTTTCTTAGACAGCATAGACTAGTGAAAAGAGCACTGAATTTTACATTGGACAGATCAGAATTTGAACCTTTCTGTGTTAGTAACTACCTGTTAATAACTAGCTTTCCCAATATCCTTGGGCTTCAACTGTGTCTGTTCTAAAATGGTGTCTATTAAAACAATGTATCCTGTAGCTAGGATATAACTTCCTAATTCATTACTTTTCAAACTTCCATAATTCATTACTTTTTCAAAGACACAAAGCTAAAGAGAAACAAACCAAAAAGAATGTCACATTTATAATTTCAGAAGAGTGATTTGGCTAACAACATCTTTAGTTTCTTTTTTAAAAGTCACTTTTGCCAGGTGATGAAGACACAGGCCTTTTAATCCTAGCACTCAGAAGACAGAGGCAGGTGGTTCTCTGAGTTCAAGGCCAGCCTGGTCTACAAAGTGAATTCCAGAACAGCCAGGACTGTTACACAGAGAAACCTTCTTTCAAAAAATTCATTTTCATCTTTTCTAACATTCCAAACACTGTCTCTTGATACTATTTAATTAATTAAGATAGATAATCAGTTAGTTAGTTTGAAGCCAGGGTCTGTTTCACATACCTGCTATTTAGCCAAGAGGATGACCTTGATCTTATTCTCCTCTGGCTGACAAGTCTCAAGTTCTGGGATTACATGAGACATCACTATGGTCAATTTATGTTGTTCTAGGGAGGGAGCACAGAGATTCATTTACACTAGGCAAACATCTTACCAACCAATCTACACCCATAGACCTGCAACCACTGCTCTGAGAAACAATTTAAGTACTCACCACTTCTTGTTCTGAAATAGTTGATTTGCTAACTTCAAAGCTTGTGTTCTTCCACTTTCTCAGTTTTCAATTTCCAAAACCAATAATACTAAACCTACTGGAGGCCATTGGGAAGTTGTACAAATGAATGTCAAATTTGTGTTTTCCAATCCCAGAAAACTTTCAGCTGTTTCACCAGGGTTGTGGTTCATTGGCAAATCCCCAAGTAGCAATGCCAAAGCTTCTTGTGTTATCATTTCCAAACTCTTTTAAGAAGCCCACCTCACCTGATTTAGAATCCTGAAGAAGTAGGCTCGAGTGCTAGTGAAGGGATGGATTTGCCAGCAAGAACAGGGCAAGCGAGCAAAGAGAGCAAACTTCCCTCTTCTGTGAATTTTATAAAGATTGCCAGCAGAAGGTGTGGCCCAGATTAAAGGTGTATTTTTCCCCTTCTAAAGATTTGGATTAAAAGTGTGTCTTGTCACCTCAAAAGAGCTGGATTAAAAGTGAGTCTTCTCATTTCAAGTGGTTTAATTAAGAAAAAAGTCCCTCACATTTGTGCTCATCCATTTGGGTTTTAGTTCATTCCCGATGTGGTCAAGTTGACAACCAGGAATAATCACCACAGCAGACCTCCTAAAATTGGGCCATATCACTGTCTCCAAATCTCTCCTTACATCCCATGTTCCTTAAAGATCATTGTAATAAACTGCTGTATACCCCTAAACCTCCATTGAAACTGCTATTCGAAAAGAAATGGATGAACTCCAAGGCCATAACCCATAAACTTTTATTTTGTTATTTTTTAAGTTATTTGAGATTGTAATTACATCCTTTCTCCTATTGCTTTCCTCACTCTTAACCATCCTATGGACCTCTTTGCTCTCTTTCAAATTCATGGACTCTGACTTTAATGGTGAAGTAAAATAAGAATCAACATACATTTATGTATTTGATTCTTTTACTCCATAATTTTAGGTAAATATTGAATTATTAAGGATTTGCATTTTGAGACCTTCTCTCATTTGTGCTTCTGCAGCATTACACTACACCTGCCTGGTCTAATTTTTTAATTGTAGTTTTCCATGAAATCTCATCCTTGTCCCTTTCATAGTCTCAGTATCTACACCACCCTGAACAAATTATGTTTATGCTTTTAACTACCCCCAGAAAAGTTATGAAATCTCTTTTACCAAGCCATGCTCCTTACCAATGTTTGGGGTGATTTTTATCTTATTATAAAGATAAAAAATTGAAATTAATATGTATGCAAGCTATAATTTCTATAGTACAGTCTAGTGTCTAATGTCTTGGTGTTCTAACCAATTTTACCACAATAAAACTTATACTAAGTGAAACTTGAAAGAAGGCCAGCAATGTGTCTCCATCTCTTATTTTTCTTCTTTGAGACAGAATCTTCTGTAGCCCTGGCTGGCCTCAAACTCACGGTGTTACCAAGAAATACTCTGAATTCCTGATCTATCTTCCTTCATCTCCTAAGATGATAATCATATGCTACCATAACACACATTTTGATGTGGTGTTGGGTACCTAAACTTGAATGATAACTTGTGAATACCCTGTGAATGCTAAACAAGCATGCTATCAAGGACATTACACTCCCAGCCAAACCTTTCTGTCTGCAGCTAGCCCTGGAAAAGTTTGCTCTGATTCCAACTTCCCAAGTGTAACCTCTGTTTTGGTCTGTGCCTACTTCATCTCCTTTTAGCCGGTTGCGAGAATGAATCTCCTAGTAACATCAGAAGTGATATCCATAAAGTATCACCACCATGACTGGCCAACATGACCTGAACAAGAATGACACTCATGGACATGCCAAAGCGAGTAGGGGAAAGCCCATGAGGCCTCAGCCCTATACAAAGAACTACAGGCAACTGAAGAAAGCTGGGAGCAGATGTGGTCCTTCCAAAGAAGAGCACACCAATTGATTGTCCAGTGCCAAAAAGTCAGCCCTGAAAAATACATAAAATAACATTATAAGAACTCAGTATATTCTATTTAAGAATATATATTCATATATTATATATAATATATGGATACAATAACAATTAGTGGAAAAAAGAGACCATGGATTTGAAGGAGAGCAGGGAAGGGTATTAGGAAGATTTAGAGGGAGTAAAAGGAAAAGAGAAATATTGTAATTATGTGTATCAGAATGTCAGAATTAAAAATAAAGACTGGGAGGACTTCCTAGCATTGTTAATCTGTGTGTAGCTTAGCGATTTTATTCGTCTCCTCAGTTTTCCCATCACAGACATAACTTAGTATGGTTTCTTGTTTACAGGTTGGATCAAAGATTGATATACTTGGTCACTAAGCAGTACTAAAACCTTTCATATCTATCTGTTCCTCCCAGTGTCACTGCTACTCCCTTAGTTCAGGCTTTACTTCAATACTTTCCTGACCAGCCACTCTCCTTTAATCCGTCCTCCAATGTTAGGGAATATTATTTTGAGGTGTGTGACTTTTGCTTACACTGCATTTGTTTAACTCTGTGAAGCTGTATTACTATGCCTGTCTAAAATACCTGATGCTCCTAATAAAGAAACGAACGGCCAATAGCAAGGCAGGAGCAAGGATAGATGGGGCTGGCAGGGAGAGAGTATACATAGAAGGAAAAATCTGGGAGGAGGGAAAAAAGAAGAGCAAAGGAGAGAAGGAGAGGAGGACATCCGGGGCCAGCCACACAGTCACCCAGTCAGCCACAGAGTATGAAGGAAAGTTAAGATATACAGAAGTAAGAAAGCAAAAAGCCCAGAGGGGAAAAGTAGACAGGTTAATTTAAGAAAAGCTGGCAAGAAATAAGTCAAGCTAAGGTCAAGCATTCATAACTGAGAAATAACCTCCATGTGAAATTTATTTGGGATCTGGGTGGCAGCCCCCACAAAAAAGGAGCCCAAAAGAGTAAAACTTCATACAACACTTCAAGCCAGGCAGATAGTTCAAAATTGTCAGTCTAATAGTTTTATTCCACTGCTTAAAATCCCTTCAACAGACACCATAGGCTACCGTTTCCCATATCAGTCATCTGCTCTTCACACTCATATTTTTTTCTTTCTGTTCCTTTATTGCCATACCTATGTACCATCTGTAATATTGTTTAGGCAGTATTTTTCAGAAATTTTACTCATTTAAAAATCTGACTTTGTCCCGAGAAACATCTGTGAAACAATAGTTTTGAATGTATATTTTTTCTTGACTATACTAAAAGAAATATAGCACTACTAAAATTATATACATATATTTTTATATATTAACCAAAACTGCATTGCATATGTATAGCACACTTGGGGACACACTACTGAAGCTATTTAATGGATTAATGACAGTTTTATATGATCTGGCCCTTGAACTTGACCCCCCTATACGTTGCCCATCTTGCACTGTGTTCTGGCCATGTTCCCTGCCTGTTTCAAATTGATTATTACCTTGTCATGACACTTCCTTGCCATATACAAACACATATTATTTACCTATTCACACATCTTTTTGTTGTGCCTGAACTCTTCTTAGAAATTCACTGCTGACTTCTTCTGTAATATAAATAACAGTGATCAGTTCTTTCTGAGTGTGTATCTTACCTGGAAGTAAAAAATAACAACAATATTTTACTGTGGAAAAATGTTTGTCCTCAAGACCAATCTGAGTCACTGTTAAGCAGCAATATTTTATTCAATATTTTATTCGTTTCAGTTCTATTTTTAATTTCCATTTTGGTTTTATTTGTGCGCGCATGTGTGTATACATGCACGCATGCTTGCATCTGTGTGTGCCCTCAGAGAGCAGAGAACAGTTACGTGGATGCCAAAGTGTGCATGTGGAAATCAGAAAGGCAGGCAATTGTGGGGAGCTGATTCTCTCTTTCCATCATGAGTTGTGGGGATTGAACTCAGGTTGTTGTCAGGCTTGTGCAACACACACTTCTACTTGATAAGACATCTTGCTGGCCTACTTTCAAGTTTCCCTTAACATAAGGACTCGCCTTGGTAAAATTTGTAAGATCACCAGACAAAGATATTGGTCTAGAATATAGAAATTATAACTTGCATCCATGTTAATTTCAGCATTTTGTCTATAGGGGATGATAAAAGTACCCAGAGAGAGAGTAAAGACTGTGTTTCTGTTTCCTATTCAGCCATTTGAGCTGACTTCAGATGTTTTGATTTTCTGTCGAGAGCAAAGCTACAAGGAAAGAGTAAAAAAGGGTAAACTGGCAAGCTTTATGAGAATTTCAGACTCCTGGATGGCACCTGAGAGAGCACCTCGTCCATCTGCCTCATTTTACAGATAAACAGGGAAGGGGGCCGAGAGAGAGGAACAATGCAAACGAAGCAAGGACTATTTCTTTATTTGCCGGCACAGCCCCTCACAGAGACAGTTGCTCCCATTGCTTGTTTGCGCTGGGCAGAGAAAACTGTCTTCTGGCCTAGGATTACTCGCAAGCCCTGCAGAAGGTTGCAGGGTGAGCCTTGTCTACAGCGGCATTCACGTGGCTAACAATTAGAGACTATGGATGCATACTTTCCCAGGGAAACTTACTGGATGGAGCCCGGAATGTCTATGGATCATAGTTAAATGACCAGCAGAGTGATAATGCACACTTTTGTACAAAATAGCTGCTTTGATAAGTATTCCTCTTTCTTCAAACTCACCGTGGCACAATTTGAAGCCTTATTTCCTAGATGAGAAATTGAAATTTGGGATTAGAAAGATTTCCAAGGAAAGGAAGGCAATATTATGATTAACTCTGCCAAGATTAGTAGTTCTGGACCTGGGACTATATAGTTGCTGGTTCTATTTCACACACTAGATACAAATGTGCAGTGAAACTTACTCATTGGACATTTATTGTTTATTTACTTCGACTCCTCATTTCTAGTCTTAATAATAAACTCCCGGAAACTTTCAGACCTCGAGACTGACTGTCTGTCCTATTAGTAGACAATACCTCTCTTCTTGTTTCCCACTCCTCACTTCTTTGCTCATTAGTGATAAGAAAGGAAGTGAAACATAAATCTCTGCATTTACCTAATTATCAAGGGTCCACATAAAACCTGGGATTAAGAAATGAGTGGAGAAAAGTGCATTGTGGGGCTTACCTGTACAATTAGACTTAATCCCTACCTTGCCTTTCTCCTATGACCTGAGTTAATTAAGACTCGACTGTGTGCTCAGTGTTCTTTTTGGGCAGAGGTTGTTGTCATAGAGAGTATTGTGCTACCTCTGTATAGTTATTAAATGAGAAAGCAAATGATATAGAGAAGTCAGGCTGTGTTATTGTAGCAGAAAACCAGTCTCATTTTTAAATTACTATCCGTTGTTAAATTAGGAAAACTAAGTGACCGCATATACTTAGGGTGGTATCGATAAAAGCAAGTCTACCGTCTGTTGGAAAATGAAATCATGACTGTGAGACTTAGACAAAGCTGGTGTGCTTAGGCTGTCTACGAGTTATGTTTTCAGACAAGTGGCTGAAAAATGCATTTCGCCTCTTAGAGACAGAAGAGACCAGAGCATGCATTCTTGAGGTATTCCCTCAATTAACCTCTTCAGATGGAGCTAGAGGTTTGTGTTGATTTATGTGAGTGGGCTCCTTCAGCCCATGGGCCCATCTCCTCGCATCACTGGCATCTTCCTTCAAAAGGACTGGGCTTTTCTAATAAACACCCCATTTGGACTTTGTTTGCCAAGTCATGCCTAGGCTTTCAAGTTTATTTTCTTAAGCCCCTGCATTATTTCTCACATCTCATGCTAAACATGGAAGGCAAGTAGCATTTGTATCCTGAAAATCATTAATAAGAGACATTTAGAGAGGTGTCACTTAGAAGCAGAGTCAGGCTACAGTAGGAAAAAATGAAATCTGAAAATTGAGGAAGAATTTTGATGTGCTAACTAAAATATCAAGTTTTTTTTTTTCAACAAAGAAACAATGCTGCTGGCCAGCACAAAGTAATTGGGTACAGTCAGTAATGCCATGCTTGACAGTGCTAGACCTAAAGTCTTCCTAATGCTGCGACCCTTTAATGTTGTGGTGACCCACAACCATAAAATTTTTTTCATTGCTGCTTTATAACTGTAACTTTGCTACTGTTGTGAATCATAATGTAAATATCGGATATGCAGGATACCTGTTATGTGACACCCCTCCCTCCCCGTGCCGAAAAGTGTCACAACCCACAGGTTGAGAACTGCTGGCATAAGGGATTGATAGGGGGAAACGAGAAATCGAAACAAAAAAGGAAAACAACAAAAGAAGACAATTAGCCCAGTTGATAACAAAGCAAGCTACAAAAGGATGTTTAGAGAGAAATGCATGTAGAGAGATCAGCCAGTAACATGTGCTTCTGGTATCATTCTATGGTAGAGAGCACGTCTGTAAATTATTCATAAATTAAAGTTTTAGTGTGGGGAAAAGAATAAAGCAAGACATTGTTTATATAACTTACATACTTAAAAGTCAGATTGTAGACATTCTAAGGGTAAAACCTTGACCCATGACATTGTTATATGTGTCCTCATTCCTTTCACTCCTATTAGTGGCAGTGACTATGTAATAAAATTAGAGGAAAGTTAGTTACAGAGCAGTTTTATATCTAGAAAATAGGTTTGAAATGTATTTGTGTATTGTGTGGTCAAGCAGTACTCAACACCAATATTTTTATAGTTATAAGGACAAGATTCCTTTTAAAGAAAGTTGAGAATTATATATTGTACAAACTCATTCTTTAGAAATTATTTTAAATAAAGTGATTATTTTAGATATAATAATAGAATCTTCATTTTACAGTATAAATCTTTTACCTAAAATGGCTACCCAAATGTTATCTTAAAGAGATGGCCAGTTAGCTTGCTCCCTATAATTCATATTAAGGTATATTAATTTCTCTGAGGCTCTTAAGGAAAAGAATATATGGTTTCTTTCTAACCATCAATGGTGGTACAACATATGCCACTATCCCATTTTGGGTATTTCAAGTTATGGATTCTTGTCTCTTTGAGCTAGAATGAAATCCCACGGTGAACTTGTATGGTTATGGAGACTTAATTGCTCTTTAGCATCAGTAATTGAGTAACTCAAATAAAATTAATAGTCTTCTAAACACATGATTAAATTGACTGTGGAGCTGCACTCTATCCCTTACATGGAACTTTAGTAAATTCTTTAAAAATTTGTTTTGTATCGTGTGTAGCTTGAGTCAGTTGAAAAAGGCACTCTATTATGAAATTTTAAGGCCTATGTGGCAGCAGGAAAGTCCAGCCTCTCTAATGGACTGAATCCCAAAGAGCCATACAAAGGCGAATTTACTGTTACACAAAGTACTTCCTCATACCAAGGTCCCTAATATAATTTACGTATCTTACTGAAGGAAAGCATCACCTGTCCCCATGAGTCTAGTCCTTTATTATGTATCATTTACAATACACAGTAATAATACAGAAGCCTCAGATATGCCTGAGGTGTCTTGTGACCAAAGTCATGGGATGGCTGCAATGCCCCCTTCAGCAAAACAATTCTATGAACCATGGAAAACAATCACTGTTTTCCACAAGGATTCTTCAAGGTCAAAGCACTTCTTAAAACCCGCTGTTCATTCTACTGTCTACCCGGATATAGTAACTCTGCTAAATTCCTACAACATTGTTTTGTATGTGTTTCTGTGTGTGGCATATGTTTTTATGCAGATCAGCGTTTGGGTGTTTGTAAGCACACATGCAAGCCTACAATGTGTGTTTGTGTAGGTAGGTTCAATGTTGATGTCAAGAACCTTCATTGAGGTTGCTCTCCACCTTCTTCACTGAGGCAGAGTGGACCAGTCAAATTAAGAACTCACTGGTAAGGTCTTGCTAGCTCAGAGATCTCCTATCATCCTTTTCTGAGCACTGGAATGCCAGGTGGACTCCCATTCCTACATGGCATTTACATGGATGTTAGGTATCCCAATTCTTATCCTCTTGCTTGTATGGCCAGTGGTTTATCAGCTTAACTGTTTCCCTAGCTCCATAAATTGTTAACACAGCATACTACTGACTAGAGAGTATATTTTTTTTATTCTATAAGAGTTTATTATGAAATTCTTCAAAGTTACTCATTTTTTAAAACTTTAAATAAGTTTAGCACAGTAATAGGTTAAGTAAATAATCAAAAGATCAAATAGCATAGAGAGGTTTATAGTAAAAAAGAGAAAAAGCAATTCTCCCCTGCCCACACCTCATTACCCTCAGTCTTACTCCTTAGTTGCAATCTCTTTCCAAACATTTAAATTTTTCTCATATTTTTTTATATCTCCAAGTAATAGGACAATGTAATGAAATCCTAATTACCTTGAGATATTTTCTATTAATATACTGTTAAGCTAGTTATACACTTCTTGTCTAGGCTTCTCTCAGAATAGTTTATATCTGTATTCTCAGCTCTACACCTAGTTGCCTTTGCAATGTAGCTCAACCTCCTCTAACTCCCTGCCTTCTGACATTACTTGACACTCTCTCTTCCTGCTCCCACTCCTTGCAGGAACTACCTCTTAATCTGTGTAAGCCATGCTTTATTTTATATGGTGTTAAGTAATTATAATTAAGTAATTAGTAATATTTGTATCCTGTTAGAATGTACTAGAAGGAAAACCACAACCCAAGGAAGCCAACAACACCCATAATAACACAGACATCTGACAACCCTCCACCAGCACAACTCAAAGAAGGGAAACACACAAACACTACCACCAAAAAAATAACCGGAGTTAACAACCACTGGTCACTAATATCACTTAATATCAACGGATTCAATTCACCTATAAAAAGGCACAGGTTAAGAGAAATCTTGAATTTTGCAAGCAAATGGATGGAAATAGAAAACACTACCTGAGTGAGGTAACCCAGACCAAAAAAGATGAATATGGTATGCACTCACTCATTAGTGGACTCTAGCCATAAACAAAGGACACTGAGCCTATAGTTCGCCATCCTAGAGAAGCTAAATAATAAGGTAAAATCAAAGAAAAACATATATAGATCCTCCTGGAAATTGGAAGCAGACAAGATCACCAGGCAAAAGTTGGGAGCATGGGGGTGGGGGTGGGGTACGGGAGAGAGAGAGAGAGAAGGGAGAAGGATAGGGGAGAGCTTGGGAGAGTGGGATGGTTGAGATGGAGAAAGGACAGATATGGGAGCAAGGAAGAAGATATCTTAATTAAGGGGGCTATTTTAGGGTTGGCAAGATACTTGGCCCTAGAGGGGATCCCAGGTGTCCACAGGGATGTCCCCAGCTAAGTCCTTGGGCAGTAGAGGAGTGGGTGCCTGAACTGGCCTTGTCCCATAGTCAGACTGATGAATATCTCGAATATCACCATAGAACCTTCTTCCAGTGGTGGATGGAGATAGAGACAGAGACCCATATCGGAGCACTGGACTGAGCTCCCAAGGTCCAATTGAAGAGCAGAAGGAGGGAGAAAATGAGCAAGGAAGTCAGGACTGCAAGGGGTTGGCCCACCCACTGAGACAGTATGCCTGATCTAATGGGAGCTCACCAAAGCCAGCTGGACTGGGACTGAATGAGCATGGGATCAAACTGGACTCTCTGAATGTGGCTGACAATGGAGGCTGACTGAGAAGCCAATGATAATGGCACTGGGATTTGTCTCTACTGCATGTACTGGCTTTTTGGGATCCTAGTCTGTTTGGATGCACACCTTCCTAGGACTGGATGGAGTGGGGAGGGTCTTGGACTTCCCACAGGGCAGGGTACCCTGCCCTCTTGTAGGACTGGAGTGGGAGGGGGCGGAGAGGGAAGCCAGAGGGAAATGGGAGGAGGGGAGGAAATGGAAATTTTGAATGGTATTATTTACAAAGCATTAAAAATTTTTAAAAAACCATTAAGACAAGCAGCTATGGAGCCTTTTAATTTATAGAATGTCACTTTTACATATAGAGAAATGATCTTTCTCTGCATTGCTCTATCTTTTGTTCTAACCAATTTTTCTTATTTTCCATCTCTATTTTGTATATACATAAAGGAACAGGAAGTTTCCATCTCTTTACCTCTCAACCTTTTCATTGGAATTTTTGCTTCTTTTTCAAAACTCGTATTTTTAACTTCAAATCCCCTGTCCTCGAGGCACTTTCTCTTCACAGTATCGGTGAAGCTAGTTGGATGTGGTTTGTGTGAATGCTGTTTCCAGTTGTCTTCACTTTCATATAGAGAATCTCATGTTCAAAGGCATCTTTAGTAACTCAACTTCTTTTACATTAGAGGCTTTCCTTGATTGTTTTCTGGTCACCGGGTTTCTTTTTTTTCTAACATTTATTTTATTATTTTTTGAAATAAATCGATGATTTTTCTATCTATGTTGGTGAATGAGAAAACAGAAATAACAAGAGCTCAATGCACAAGTAAACAAGCAAACATGTAGGCCTATGGGAGACAGTCGGTCTCTATTCAGTGTCGCCTACTCTCCAGTCCTCAGAATCAGTTTCTTTTGACCTTTTAGCTTGTTGCCTCATCACTTTCAATACTATGTGTATTCTATTACTTTTAGCATTTTAGTTCCATGTGTTACCTATTTATTCCCAAATACAAAACACTGGGATTTCATTCTTATTCTCTGTTGCCATTTTGGATTCCCAGACCTCCTTGTATACTCAGAGCATTCTTCTTATTCAAATCAGTGAGCAATGTTTACATTATTATAGATGTTCAAAAATTTGCTCACTTGAGAGCAAAGTTGGGCAGCACAGTGCGTGCCGAGCAGCTATTTTCCCACAGTTAATAGTAAATTTTTCTTTTACTTTTCAGTTCCTTCCCTGAAGTGTCTTCCTAGGTTTTTCCCCAAAGATCTTCTATCCTGACCCTTTGGATCCAGGAGAAATCTTGCTACATCCTCTGGCCAACTACTTCAGACTGCAATTGTTCTCACTGGGTTGTCATCACTGATTGGTCCTGTAGCTTAGATACATTTCCTGAATACTGTGACTGATTATTCTTTGTTTATTCTTTTCTTTTGCTAAAGTTCATCTTTAATGGGTCTCCTGTGAAAAGGTACATGGGAGTAGGAGGTTTCTTTGAATTGATCCTTTGACTGTGGACAGGATTTTTTGGTAGAAAAATAAAGTTCCCTTGAGATCAAATACCATCATTTCCCAAGTATTCAGAGCTGTAGCAAAAACTGAGACATCTTAGTTCTCATTTGAGTGACTTGATTTCTTTAAATTTGTACACTTTTAGGAACTTTTTAATTCCCAGGGAACTGAAATTTTACAATAATTTAACTGCATTTATGTGTGTGTGTCCGTGTATGTGCATGTGTGCGAGGGGTAGAGATAGAGAGGAGAGAGGGACAAGGACAGAGACACAGTGGCTTTTTCCCCCTAACTATGGGCAGGAAACATGTTGGAAACTTTTGATCTAATGATGCCTGTCTAATTCACTCGTTCATCAGTTTTTACTGCTGAGTACTAATCTATTTTATGAATACAGAACTACTTATTATACTCTTTATGATAGGCTTCTGGCTTAGTCTTACATTTTGATTGTTATCAGTGAAGACATCATGCCATTCTTACAGAAGTCTTTGTGAACAAATGTTTTCAAATCTTGGATAGCTGTACAGGATGTTGTAACTTTTTATTTTTTTCCTTCCTTCTCTGATAAGCTGTAAGAAATTGACTATTTATCTGTAGGTTTGGTTTGTTTGTTTGTTTTTGCTTTTCGACACCCACCCCCCAGTTTCATCTGGTTCTTTTAAAAGTTATTTTCCCCTTTGTTGAAGTTCTATTTCTCTCTACAGAATTTCCCCCTTTTTCTTCTAATTTCCAAGACATACTTGTAATAAGTGTTTAAAATGTTTTCTTGTCACACCAGGTGGTGGTGGTGCATACCTTTAATCCTAGCACTTGAGAGGCAAAGGCAAGCAGATCTCTGAGATCAGAGGTTATTCTAGGACAGCCAGGGCTACACAGAGAAACCCTTAAAAATCCTTATTCTTGATAATTTTAATGGCCAGATAATTTCTATATCTCCCAATAATTTTTAATAATATTTCTCACATTCTCCTGGTTTCATATATCTATCAATTTATTTTATGCTGGACACTGTAAATGATACTTTTCAGACACTCTGAGTTCTCTTCTTTCAAAGAGTAAGTTTTGTTCTGCAAAACAATAAAATTCCTAGAATACCAGCTGGATGTGTTGTTTTGTGTCTGTATTTCTAGCGCTTAGGAGACTGAGGCAGGATTTATTGGCTGTGAACCCTACTAACTATGAGACCAATCTGCTAGGCAAGATATGTCCATTTGTGAAATAGTAGCACTACAGCTATGGAATTAACCAGCTGTTCCCTGATTGAACTTGAGCCCTATCCACAGGAGGGAATTCATTCCTAGCACTGTAAACCTTAAAATAAACAAAAAACAAAAACATATAAATTAAGATCAAGGGTCCTAAGAAGAAAACATTGTTAGTTTTAAGTTTTGTTTGTGATAGAAGGAGCTACAAATAGCCCCCACTCTTCCATTGTGGTTCTTATTCCTAAACGTAGTCATCCTCATATCCTAAGTGAATGTCTGGCATGTTCTTCAAAGTCTTTTTCTTCAGCAAAAACACTCCAGTCTGTCTTCAGCACTACATATATTCTGATATCTCTGATTAACTCTCAAGTCTTTTAACCAATGTTTTCTTAACACAGTCCTGAACATGAAAACCTAAAGAGTTGGATAAGAACCCCAAGGGCACTACCACAGAGTTTTAAAGCCCAGCCCCATCTCACCCCCAAATTTCAGTGACAGTACCAATGCATAACTCCAATTTCTCTTCACCTCCCATAGTGAGACTGCTGCTTTATACTTGAGCTGTACACCCTTGTCCTAGTGTTGGAAAATTATCCAGAGGCAGAAAGCCAGGAGTAGTGAAACACAAACGGTGTCTTTCTTCACTCTTAAGTGTTTCAGACGTGCAGGTCCACTGTCATATTCTTTGAAAACTATTGTTCATATACTTTGAGTGGTACAAAGGCTCATTTAAGAGGAACTGAGCTATACCCACAGGAATCGGTTATAGATATTTATAAACTTAGAACATTTAAACTTGAGTAAACTTTAAAACATTTCTCAATCTATACTCTGAGGACCTTGGGACTTTCAAGAAGGATCCAAAGTTACTCAATGTAGTTCTAGCTTCTGCACGAAATCCCTATGCCTTTTACCCTAGGTGTAAGAAAAGAAAGAAACTGAACATTTCACCAAATCCTTGCTATAGAAGAAAATGTACACTTTGGGAAACTGTATGACTAGGGAACTGTCAATTAGCCACTTGCATCACACCCTTAGACCTGCAGCCAGCTCTTCGAAACTCCTTGATATTCTTTCTTGCATGACAGCCTCAGTAAAATGAACTTGCAGAAGGATATCAACCAGAAAGCTCCTAAATCAGTATACCTCAGAGAAACTTGCAAATCTTTGTTTACATGGATTACAGCTTCACTAGTCACAAGAGCCAGGAAATGTAACTAAACTGGATATCAAACAATAGATGCAATCCTTCTTAAAGAAAATGTGATAAATACACCTTTATTTATAGTGGAATTATATACAGCCTTAAAGAAAAATGAAATCATGACATTTTCAGGAATGTAGGTGCAACCAAAAATCATTATGTTAAGCAACGTAAGTCAGACTTTACACAGGCAACATCGTGCGCTTCGTCTCATATGAGGAACCCAGATTTAAAATTAAATATCTGTGTATGTTTATGTGTTTGTAGGTCATAATGCTAGACATGAGATCAATGAGAGAAGAGAAAGAGATCTTAAGGGACATAGGATGTAGAGAAGGTAATGGAATATATATAATAAGAAAGCAAAAAGGGGGATGAGGAAAGAAAGTAAGAGAACTAAAGGGAGAGGGGAGGAGAAGCAGAAGGGCAGTGGTTGATGGAGAACGAATGTGAACAAAGAATAATGACACCTACATATGAAAATGGCATGAGGAAAGCCAGTACTGTGGATGCACACGTAAACATTGATTTTCTTAAAAGAGATTTACTGCTACAAATATTCATGAGAATATTCTTTTATTTTTGTTTTGGTTTTTGGTTTTCGTTTTTCGAGACAGGGTTTCTCTGTAGCTTTGGAACCTGTCTTGGAACTAGCTCAAACCAGGTTGCCCTCAAACTCACATAGATTGGCCTGCCTCTTCTCCCGAGTGCTGGGATTAAAGGTGTGCACCACCACTGCCTGGATTTAAATTATTTTCCTTGGGGATTTTCAATATTTCTTGAAGACTTTGCATCTGTTAATTCTGAACCTGATAACATTTCAACAATATCTAAGGCCGTTATTTCAAATCTTGATTTCTTAAATCAAATATAAATTCCTAGATTCCAAGATTACAATTTTAGGCAACTAGAAAGCTCAGTCAGTATGTCCTGACACTCATGTATAGGTAAATGGTATACAAGGAAGTTCCCTTCCTTAAAAGACTAATAATATATAACTTCTCTAGAGCAGCTCAATCTTTACTGCATTTTTTCCACAAAAGCTAAGAATTTCTGTGTCCCCTTATGGTTTAATGAGTAAAACATTTGTGTGGTTTATCATTACAGGGGCATTTTCTTTTTTTAATTTGTATATTTTTAAAATTTCATTTTATGTTCAAACCACAGTTCTTCTCCCCTCCACCCCCAAGCCTCCCCCTCCAGAAGCCTACCTCACATCCACTCCTCCCACTGGGCAAGGGCTCTGATGGGGAGTCAACAAAGTCTGGCACATTAAGTTGTGCCAGGACAAGCCCCTCCTCCCTGCATTAAGTTTGAGCAAGACACCCCACCATAGGGAATGGGCTCCAACAAGCTAGCTCATGCACCAGGGATAGATTCTGATCCTACTGCCAGGGACCTCTCAGATGGTCCAAGCTTCCTCACTGTCTCCCACATATGGAGGGCCTAGTTCAGTCCCATGGAAACTCCATAGTTGTCAGTCTAGAGTTCATGAGTTTCCACAAGCTTCATTCAGCTGTCACTATAGATTTTTTCCATCACGATCCTGACCTCCTCTGCTTGAAATTCCCAAGAATCCACAAGGATGACCCCAGCTAAGACTCCTAGCAATAGTGGAGAGGGAGCCTGAAGTAGCCTTCTCCTGTAATCAGATTGGTGACTACCCCAGCTATCATCATAGAGCCTTCATCCAATAACTGATGGAACCAGATGCAGAGATCCATAACCAAGCACCAGGCTGAGCTCTGGGAGTCTAGTTGAAGAGAGGGAAGAGGGAATATATGAACATGGACATTTTCTAAACTGGCAAGTTGCTAGTTTCATGTATATACTAGAATGGCAGAATGAACATCAACTCTGTCTCTGTCTCTCCTCTTAGGCTTCAAAAGCCAGAGCATACAGACATTGCAATTTGCTCATAATACAGCAGCATAAGCTGTACATAAGACATCTGTACAAACTGACAAGGCAGCCCTGTTGTGACAGAAATCAGGAAGAAGTACATGTAGCTCCATAACTTTACTATTTGTACTGTCCTCGAGTCCCTCTGATGATTTCTTTCCAAATGAAGGGGTGGTGGTGTCTGAATTGCCTTGCTAGGTAGACAACACGGAAGTTCCTTGCTCTGTTCCAAACAGCATAGCCATTGAGTGGAGCTACATGGCCCGTATAAAGTCAAGGTTATGTTGAGTCGTTCCCATTTGAAAGTTTGATGCTGAAAGTTGATTCAGATTCACCTTTTTAGGTTGATCAAATGCACAATTAACTGTGAGAGGTCTCGGATTAACCTAGGTCTTGAACTGGACCAGCAGAGGGTATCCTTAATAGTACTACTGAAGAAATTCAATCCCTCCGAAGCTGTCAAGATGAATTATCTGCCCATAAATAATGCCTTGTGCAGAGGAATTGTAGTATTTTCCAAGAAAGCAGGCTTTTCTTTTTGTTATCTTGGTCACGCTAAATGTAGCATATCCGGGATCTGTTGCATGAAAGCCTCAGATAAAAGCTGTTTCTAATGTTCTGGAATTGATTCTGATATTTAAAAGACTTTTTTAAAAAAAGTGTACAACCTGTGACAAACTACTTGATGTAACCACTCAGAGGTGTCTACTTTGCCATGTGGCGGGAGAAGAGAGAAACAAAGGGATGGAGAAGGCAGGAATCCTTGTTAAGTTGGAGGGCCACTGGAAGGTCAAAACCGAGCTAGACCTCTGGTCACAGTTCCCCAATGGTATCCCAGGCAGTTGTTTTTCAATGCATGGATTAACAAGGCCTACTGTTTTCAACAATGTCACCAACTCATTGAGATTCCCACAATTTAGAAGACAAAAGTAACTGCAGGAAATTTGAAAAGCCCACAGAGACGTTGGAAAACATGTGTATAATTTCCTGCCTTATCCCACCCTAGAAAACAATTACTAGGAATGTTTTGTGTGTTTCCTACTTTTTGAATGCATTTAAAAGCTTTAGGGTTTTATTTGGTTTTAGGTTTTTTTTTTTTTATGTAAAAGCTTTTGTGGCAAAGCACTTCCAAGCTTCCCAGAAAGCTAAACTAAAAAGTAGAATTAACATCCTCATCTTCACACCCAGCTGGGCCTGAGTCTGGTGAGGAAAGACACAGGTTGCTGGTTTCTATTTTATTTACAGGATTTCAAAATTAACTAGAAAATGCCTTTTTTTTCTTGGTGTTGTATTTATTTACTTTTCTATAGTACTGAGGATTGCACCAGGGCCCTTTGTGTGCCCAGAAATTATTCTATCACTGAGCTGCATCGCCAGTCCTTCTTTGTGCATTGACCCTTTCCCTATTAAGATAATTTGGTGGTTAACAGCAGAGATTCTAAAGGAGAATTCATGGGTTTGAATTCTTTTCCTGTTACTTTCTGATTTGGTAACTTTTTTGCAAGTTCTTTGATCTCTTTAGGCTTAAGTTTTCTGATAGATAAAATTGATAACAATACTACGTACTTTGAAGTTATCTAAGTGATCATATGGGTGGATATGTGTCAGATATTTAGATAGTTTTAAGATATATTATGTGCTCAGTTTATTTTATTACTTTTATTTGAATGATGAGAATGGTAACCTATGTTCAAGAATTCTCATTTTCATTATTTTTCTATATTATGTTATATTTATTAATATTGATAAATCTATATTTCTTAACTCAACTTTAAACTAATCAGTATCAATTTGAAATATGAGGTATGAAAGATGTTGAAATCGGCATCTTTTAAATTATCTTCACTCCTCTAGTTTTTCCCACTTCCCAACTTGTATAACTATACCTTTCCTTTCATGCAATTATGAAAATTAATATTTACTTTTCTCCAGTGAACACACCAAATAGAATTGGACAAAGCCCACAAAGACTCAATTCTACCATCAGAACTATAGGCAGGCTTCTGATCCAGCCAGAGGAGGCCTTCTGACCCAGACGCATACAGTCCTGAGGAGCTTGGCAGGTTCTTGGGCCAGCGAGGCCCCCTGATCCAGATCCATCCAGACCGAGCAAGTGGCCTCTATCGAGTACCAGTTGATCCAATAGGAGGGGAAAAGATGAGCAGGCGCCAATCCAGGAA
>JAQHUG010000075.1:2372364-2391963 GCA_028555095.1 Dicrostonyx torquatus
GGTTTCTCTGTGGCTTTGGAGCCTGTCCTGGAACTAGCTCTTATAGACCAGGCTGGTCTCGAACTCACAAAGATCCGCCTGCCTCTGCCTCCCGAATGCTGGGATTAAATCTTCATCTTCATCTTTTTACATTGGGGCTGACACCGTGCATCCCTTAACACCTAACGTAAAATAAACAAGCCCCCATATGCCCATGGTTTCTGGATGCTGTGCTCTCGCTCACATTCCCCCTTCCCAACCTCTCTCCCCACTTCTCTTGCTTGTTCTCTACAAGGGATCTGTTACCCCCCCCCCATCCTTCCACTCTAAATCTGTATAGGTGTTCCATCCTTATGTTTCCATTCTTCCTTACAGCATCTGCTAATCTGATCCTTAATGGGACCACCTGTGTCTTTCCCTGGCTTCTGCAGCCTACCCCCAGGATTTTTAAATTTGTCAGCTGACACAGGTTCCTACAAAAAAGTTTTATTTGTCTGTCTGTTAAAAAGTTGTGGCCACACTATGCTTCTTTTATGTCTATGTGTGTAGGTGTGTTTGTTTCCATAGTATGCTTGTCTTATTTCTCTGTGTGTATGTATGTGTATGTGTGTGTTTTAAGATCTGCAAAACTTGTAACTTCAGATTACAACAACTCTAAAAAAATTACAAACACATGGGTAGCCACCATTTTGACCTCAGTACTATCTTTAGTAAGAGTATCCACGTGTGCTGGACCTACCAAGGAGACATTCCACCTACAATATTCTTTGACTTATTAAAATATTCCTCTTAAGCTTCTTACATTTACTAGCATTAATAAGCTATAACTACTTGGGTAAAGCAATATCTAAATTTAACCTATATGTCTAATTTAAATATAACTAACATGCAATGGTACCCTAATTCTCAAATGCCTTTACAAATCTGAGAGTGTGGCATTTATCAAGAGCTTCTAAAACAGAGACATGCCAGCTCCTATACCTCCTCCAAGAAGTTGCATGTTTGCAAAAGACTTTGTGCCTGGAGGCTTGCCTTTGGCTATGGCAAAGCCACCACACAGCAAAAAGCGGCCTTCTACCTCATCAGCTTCCTGAACATTACACCAGGGGATCAATTGTCTCATCCTTCCAAGACAGACTAAATCCTCCCCCATAGAATAATCTTCGGACCTCCTGGACTCAGCAATTAACAGCAAGTACTGCTCCTTAGACTGGTGTTCATCAAAGACTACTATAGAGAGACTTGGGATTGCCTATGCAGGTAAAAAAGCTGTCTGATTTCTGCTCATTTATCCATCTCAGATCTGTCTAATGACATTTAATGACTTAGGGTACTGGTAGCTCATTACTTCATTTGTTAAGTTTCCTACTAAAAATACAAACAGGTATGACTCTTTCACAGACTTCATAGTCCAGGGTTAACAGGTTTCAGATGTATCTTCAAAGATCCAGAGTTCCCAATTCCCTTTAATTGTCTTCTAAAATGTTCCTGTTCCAGTTGTCTTACAGATACCTGCAGATTCCTGAAAAAGTTCTGTTGCTTTATCAAGAAATCTTGACTGGTTAAAAAAAACCTAACAGTCTCCAAAGCCTATTTTAACCCCACCCATTTCCAAGCATCTTTTACAAGTCACTCCTGCTATCTGGACCAAGACTAACTTACAGAGGGCCTTCCAAACAATGCCAACACCTGTATCACTTCCTGGGACTTCACCCTTGGTACTGCCTCTCCTGACTCAAATGGGCATCTACTCAGCAACAAAAAATCTGGTTTTGCTCACCTGTGCCTCTCCTGTACAACCAGGGCACTTCTCTGTCCCATTCTTTCTGGCAGTTAATGACTCTTCCCATGGCTAGCCCCATTCATAGAGCTGGTAATACCAGTGTTTCTTCTCCTAGCCACCTGCCTTCTCATCTTCCTCAAGAAACAGATGCCTAAGGTCTCCAGGATGCCTCATCAACCATACCTCTCACTGAGCATGAGCACCAACTCCCAACTCTCCCCTCTCCCATGTTGCCCCATGCCTGCAGGAAGTAGCCAGACTTGAGCCAGCACCCCCATACCCAAAGAGTCTGGGATGTTTGGTTGGAAGTGTCACCATAACCCCCTGGTACCCTTATATCCAAGGAGTTTGGAATGTTTGGGTACAACTTTCCATTCCAGCCCCCTCCCCTGGGAGTTTCCCCTCTCTGTGGTTTTCCAATCTTCCTTCTGGTCTCCTCTCTCTGGGGAGTCTGGAAGGCCACCTGGGAGTGCTGACATCCATTAAACGTGGGCTTTTACTAATTCGGTTTGATTTGGTCTGATTTGGAATATTGCATCAGCGGAGAGGCTTATCAGGCCATAAAAACCTTTCAATTTTCATGAAGCATTTCAACATATTTCAAATGTAATTATATTAAACATGTTTACAAGCAATTTGTGATCATTATCCTCATTTCAAGGCATAGGCTATTAACTTATTAAAACAAAAAATATATTCTGGTAACTGTCAAGTAGAAATCAATTGTAGCAGGCTTTTTCTTAGGGCCATCACTTTACAAAAATGACATGAAAACTTATTTTTAACTATAAAAGCTTGACCTATGGCTTAGGCTTGTCTACTAACTCCTAAAACTTAACCCATTTCCATTCATCTACATGTTGCCATGTGACTGGTGGCTTTGACCTCTCCTTCTTCATGAGTCTTACTCCCTCTACTTTTGCTGGTGGCACTGCCTTTCTCCTTCCCAGAACACTCTCTGTTCAGAATTCTATGCTATACCTCCTGCATAGCTATTGTCCATTTAGTTTTTATTAAACCAACAATCATAGTGCCATATCTTTACAGTGTAATTAAATGTCTTGCAACAATCAAAGGAGATTCTTTGTGTTATGTTTTTGTGTTAATTTCAACATCTGCAGTTTTAGTTTTGTAATATTTACTCATTTTAGGTATTTGACACCAAAATTTACCTTTTACAGTTGGAAAAAAAGTGGAGAAGGTTGATTTTCTCCAAAAACCATGAGGGCATTTTTTTATCCTTAGAATTACTTAAAATGTACATTAGAGAATGACCAAATTGAAAAATACCTATCTTTGGTAGCCATGTGCTTGTAATCACTAAATTCTACTTGTTCAAATATTCAGAATTTTAAAAAGTGAGGAAGAATATTTTAACTAGTTTTTGATAGGTGAAACCAAGAAGAGCATGGCACCCGGTTGGACATTTTCTTGTTTGTGCCTCCTATGTGTTGTGACCCTATCACAGATGAGGCAGGTTGGTTAGATGGTTTTGAGAAGGGTAATGAATTTTAATACAGAATAACAATACTCAGAATTGACAGAACATCTGATATTCAAGTACTTCTCAGACATCATCTCATTAATTCGCTAGCCCATCCTGTGAAGCAGATGTTGTTTTTGGTTTACTAATAGGAAAAACACATCTCTAAAAGGTCAAAAGGCAAGGTAAAATGAGTTAGAGATACAGCTAAGGATTAGAATACAGGCCTACTGGCTCCCACTTGATTCATTTTATTGCTTTTTTGAAAATGTCAGAGGTGATAACTTAGGTCAGAAATATTCTTTCTTCTGCATCATGGTAAAGAATGGATGGTGATAAGGATGTCTCGACCTTGGGATTTTGCTGTGGACACTCTGCAGTCTACCATAGATTAAATTCAGAACTATGCTCAAAGGGTTTTATTGAATTTTTTTATTCATAAGATAATAAGAGTGTGTTTAATGTAATTGTCTCCTGGGTGTGCTCCATAAGCCTTTCTCTTGTACTATATCTCTCCAAAATAAAAGATGATGTTCATAGGTGAAGAAAGAAAATGTTAAATAGTTAGCTAAATCCTTATCTCTGTATTTTATGTGACCACAAATTAATAGTAGTATTTAAAACATTTGCCTTTCCATGTGCTATATCATATGTCTTTCAAAATTAACTTTTCATTTGGAAAATGTTATGGTCCTGTATCAGTGTAGTTTTAATAAAGTTGTACCCACACTACAAGCCATAATTACTAGGTTGTGTTTGCTAGAGCTCTCAGTAATTAGTGGGCTAGGATTCTAAGAAATCTGATATTAAAAAGTCATCTTGGAGTCTTAAATGTTAATTCCACCTCTCATTTACAGAGCAAACAGAAAATCTGTTGAGATTATGTCAAAAGACTAAAATATTAAGAGGGTATTTTCATCATTCCAAAGATTAAAATCTAATGTCTCATTTTAAGTCTAATTATTGCTTGATTGGTAGCTATTTAAGCAGACAATATGATCTTTTGTATGTCCCATCTATTACAGGAGAATCGTCAGAGTTGTTCTTAGTATCTCTGGCTACTGATAATAAAAATTAAAGAAAGATGATTTCATGTGAGAGAAGGCTTGAGTTCATTCCAGGAATTTGTTATCAATAAGTATTTTCCCCTTTGCACACATTAGCTTAAATAATAAGGGAAAGAGTTGTTGTTTTGGTTTTGGTGTCTTGTCACAATTATAGATTCATTAAGGAGATGACAGGAATTTTTATCAATAAATTGTAGGAACTATGATGTATGTAAAGTGGCATTTTCCTTTATATTTCTAAGGATTTCTGATTTTCTTAAAATACTCATTCTGCTTGGGGAATAGCATGTTTTTGGGTGGTGTGTATTTTTTATTTGTTGTTTGTTTCTTACATTATACTATCTCAGTATTTATACTTCACTTAGAGGTCTTTCTATCTTAATAATATCTAAAATCATCCACTATTATTCTAGTAGTATGGGGCCATTTAAAGTAAATAAATGACTCTCTCTAATTCATTCTGATAAAAAAAACCTCCTAGTCTGTATCTTGCTAATTCTCAGAAACATGTGGGTCCGTTCATACTACATCACCTCCAAATTTTACCAGAATTTTAAGGGTTGTCTTGATTTTTTCCCCTGATAAAAAAAAAGCACCTTAAGGGAGAAAGGGCTTCTCAAGCTCATAGTTGGAGGATGTGTTCCTTGTAATAGCAGGAGTTTGAAAGCACTGGTCACATTCAAGAGCAGTCAAAAGCAGACCACAGTAGTTAGATACATACCAGCTAGTGCTCATCTCATTTGCTTCTTTTCATTCAGGTCAGAGCCCACATTTAGGGCAAGGCTCTCCACTTCTATTAATGTAATAAAGTTCATATAGCCTCAGAGGTCCTTCTCCCATGTGATTCTAAATTGTGTCAAGCTCACAATTAAAACCATCACAAGAGATTTTCTTTAATGTATAATCTTCCTTGTTTTCAATTCTATAGTGATTGGTTGAACCATTATATTAGACTAAACACAACTGTTCTTTTTTTTTATAGGTCAGCAAACCTACAGATGTTCACAAGTTGAGGATGGAATATACACGAGAACATTAACTTCTAAACAAATATGGAATGTATAGAGGTGTGCAAGTGTTATTAGAAGATCAACATGTTATTTCAGGTAAGACGCTTGTGCAAGTGAAGATATTCCTCCATTATCTATCAATGATAATGATTTCTAGTGTCCCTAGAGATTTGTTTCCTCAAAGCCTGTATTTCTTCTTCCCCTGAATCAACCTTCCTCTATGCCTCTTCCTTTTAGATGTTGATGTATTTTGTCTGATAATTGAAATTTCTTTTTTTCCTGCATGAAGAGTAATTTGGATGCCCAATCCCTAACTTAAATATATCATTTATTTTAAAAATGAGATGGTTCTGTGGGTTAAAGCACATGCTATGAAATTCTGACCACCTGAGTTCAAATCCACAGAGTACTCAGCACATCAGCAGAAACAAGAAAGACCCTGTCTCATGAAGGTAGAAGATAAGAATCATGTGTGTGTGTGCACGTGCACATGCGAGCGAGTGTAAGTTCACATGTGCATATACATATATACACCTGCATGTATTGTGTACAGTTCTAGGTAAATATATGATTCCTTGAGGCTATATCAAACAACTTAGGTCTTATCTGTCCCCTCATTCCCCTTTTTCCTTCTGTAATGACCTCCCTTCCTCCTTCATTACATTCTAAATCTTATCTTTCTTCTCAAAGATAGGTGTAGCTACACCTCCCCCTTATCAAATAGTCCTCCCTTTATGACAAATGGAGACCATCTCAGAAAACCACTACTGGACACAATGCAGAGATGAACAGATTATTGGGTGTCTACTACTGATGAAAAAAATCTACAACACAGCTCCCTCATTCGATGGTTCAGGGAACATCACAGAAGAGGGGATAGAAAGATTGTAAGAGCCAGAAACCAGGATGTTTGCTGGGAAACAGTCTCTCCTAGAAATGGTTGAGTAAATAAGATGTGAACAATGGCAATGTCAATGGATATGTTAATAAGGCAGGGAGAAAATTTGAAGGGTCCCACCTCTACACAAAGAAATTCTTGGAGAAGGACCCAGGGACAAACTCCCTTTGATTGTCCAATGCAATGTGGTCAGCCCTGAAATCATATACACACAAGCAACAAGAAATGGACTTAGAAATATATATGTATATATATATATAAATACATATGTACGTATGTAACAATAATAATAATAATAAAAGACTACTAACTTGAGAGTGGGAACATGGAGGGGCTCAAGGGAGGATAGCTGGGAAAAAGGAGGGAGGAAAGTGAAGGAAGGAAGTGATATAATTTTATTAAAACTAAAAATCTCTCTAAAAAGTGTAAAAATACAATTAATTTTCCCTCATGTGTGTAGATTCATAACATGAAATAAACACACAACTATTAACATAAGAATTTTGCTTCGTGTACCATGTAAAGTCATCTCAGATGACAAAAGGTATGTATGCATCAGTTTGGAAGCTAATGTGCTAGTCTATCTTGAATCTATATGATTTATCTAGTTAATTTGTCACAATTGCAAACAAAATTGGTAGGTGATATATCTGCTTAAGACTTGTGCAGTTTTGTGTCACCTCCTTTATCTCCTTCAGATGAGATCTAGTTCATTTACACAACAATGAAGACTATGGAAATGTGTAGCTATGGCTGAGGTCTGAGAGAAAGCAAGACGTGACAAGTGAATCAACGAATCAACGGAGCAGGGGAAAACAGTTGATTAGGAAACTCTCAGGGCTGGGGTACAGCTCAGTGGGAAAGACTTGCCAAGCATGTAGAAGGGCCCGCATCTAATTTCCAACACTACTAAAAACAAAGAAGAAAATTGGAAGGACAGACAGACTTAACTGATAGCAGCTACGAGGAAAAAGCTTGGAGCAGAACACCAAGTAGATAGGCAATAAATGAGGGATTTGGAGTCTTGTACCAGCGGCTGTGACACGTAAACAGGTTGAATTAGCATTTTTCTCATCACCATTTGTACAGCAATGTATGCTTCTTTCGCTCTCGGGTCATCATGCTCCACTTTGAAGAAATATGTGTGAAGTCAGGAGCATGAGCATTTTGGACACCACAGTCGTTTCACTCGAGAGACTCCCAGGACCTCAGGTGCTGGTAGTGTGGACCAAAAGGTCAGCTGGTTGGCTGGCTGCTTGAAAAGCCAGGGGGAATGGTCTGTGTGCGTGAGCAGGCTTGAGTTGTTATCATCTCTGTCTCTTTGGGGCGAGGTGATGATTACAGATATTAATGAGAAATGCCTGCTTGAGCTCAACTCTGTTCAGTTCAAATATGAGTTGTTACTGTTGTTGCTTTCAATTTGTAAAATTAGCAGAAAACATTTAAGAGGAAACCATAAGATTAAAGATGAAACCAGGAGGCTTGTGGTGAAACCCAATAAGATAGTATCACCATTTTGTGTTAATTGGTTTTAACTAGCAATCAAAAAGGCCAGATGGCTTCCTCTGGGAAAGAGAGCACTAGATTTTAGGAAATATATGCTTGTCCTTCTTCATGAATATTCGTAATCTTGTTCTTGCCAACATCATCAGTTTTTCATTTTATCTATCCAATAACAATCCAGATTTCATTTGCATGTTTTTAAGACTATGACATCGGTATTGAAATATCAATCTGTGGAAATTTTGACATTAGGATGCGGACCTAAATGTTGATATGCTTTCACAAATTGAGAAAATGTCAATCTTTGGGATATATCCTGGATGATTTAGAAAGAGACAGTAGAAATTGACAATGGAATAGTTAGGTTTGTTTGTAAAATCTGCAGTCATTTCCAGAGACATGTCTGATAAATTATGTCAGTTGTAAAGGTAGTCAACATGCTAGGGGTTGAGGGCTCTTGGAAAGAGTAAGAATTGAAGCAGAGAGGTAGAGCAAGGTGTACTATGCAAGATACAGCCAGGCTATCAGATTAAGTTGTAGCATTGTGGATGCAGCTCTGTACTTGTTCTCAAAAACACAAGATTGATCTTTTCATTTTCTAGAGTCTTCCTCTGTTTTCTGTCATTTGGTTCGTGTTAAAGGCTCATTTTGGCGGGATGCCACCATCATCCACTCTACCTGTTACTTCTGTTCATTGCAAGGATTTCTCCCGTTACATGTGATATGTTTTATTTTAAACAGCCCAGTAAAAATTACTACTATTTACATGCCTAGATCATAAACATCAGACTGAATAGAACATGCATCAATACTGATTATCAATCTAAAACATTCATTAGCTAGCATCTTTTCAAAGACGTCAATTAATACTATATATAGTACTACAAAGAAGCCACAGTACCTAGCTCATGACACTTACAATTTAGTTGGGCAGATAAGAAAAGAATTCATCAAAAATCCAGAAGCATTCTAAAATAACCTATGCCTTAGGGTTAGTTTTTAATGAATGCATTAGAACTTCAAGAAATGGTTTCTCCCGCCTCCAAAGTGGAGTTCATAAAGTTATTCTAAAGAAGCTACCATTGTTCAAAAGAATCTTTCTAAGCCGATTTTTAGCTTTGTCTTTAGAGATTGGGATCCATTTTTTTGAACTTCCTTGGAGGCCAAAAACATTTCTTTTGTGAAGATGATATTGATCTCAGGTAACACGTGAAAACCGTTTTGAGCCAAAGCCAAATGAAATGAGAAATGCTACTTTGGGGTGTGCCTACAAAAATTAGGGCTGCTTTTCGTGAGTGGTATGGAAATTGACTTTGAGAGTAGTTTCCATGTATAAGCTCCCAAGTCCATTTTTTTTAGTGGAGTTGCCATCGCAAGAGGTATAGAGCCTTCTGTTTACCAGCAGGAAGTAATATGACTTTTAGTGAAGTTGGGCTGTTTAAAAACCATGTTCTAAGGGCTTCTCTGAATTCCAGAATCAATCACAAAATTGCATTTATTCTCATAATACAGCTGAAGAGGGGGATTTGTACTCTTTTCGCTATACCTAGGCAAGTTTTAAAGGTTTATTCCTCCATGGGAAGGAAAATGCAGCTGGCATTCAAGCTGCAACACCAGAGACAGAACTAAAGAGATGAGCTATTCTGGGTAGAGGAACAGTAGTAATAGATATTCCGGGTAGTCTATTAACGTGTTTACTCTATGCTTGTAAACCAGTCATTTCTCATATATTTTGAAGTGATTCTGTCCCTTTTTAAACCTCGAGTCCTTGCTCTATAAATTAGCCCCTTCTTTTATTGTTTTGGCTTTTATTGTAAACTGGCTCTTTCTCTTCCACCTGCAGACTTTGCTCAAGGTAAACAGTACATTTCCATCTACCTTGATTCTCTACACTAGATTTCATTACTCCTTTCTGTCCTTGCTGCACAGTCTTCTCAAGAGAATTGTTTGCCGCATAGTCAACTTCCTGTGTAACTCTTGTTTTATTACAGCCTGAACTGTGTCCCAGGACCCATATGTTGGTAAACTGGCAATTCAGAAAGAAAATAAAAATCCCAAGAAACCATTTTCATTTGGTAGAGACAGAAGCCTGACTGCAGGGTAAATAAACAGAGTGAGCAGCGAGGCATTGAAAGCAGAGATGCCCACCAGTTCCTGTGGAAATTAGTGATGAAAACAGAGAGAGTTGTAGCCGAGATGGGAGCTTCTGGGGATGGTGTGTCAGATGGAAGATTTAAGCAATGGCTTTGATGAGACAGAAAAGCTCTGCATATGATTTCAGTCATGTGGAAATATCTCAATGGAGAGAGAAAGATTGGAGACATCAGAGATAGTGAGATTAAAGAGAATGTACAAATTTAGAAAAGGGTACCCCTTTCTATGAACCGAGGAGACATACATGTGTGCATGAATGTGAATGTATGCGCACACATGCACACACACACACACACATACCACTACCTATAGTATAGTCAGTGAGCTGGAGATCCAGGAGAACAGATAGTGTAGATTCTACCTGAAGGTTTGTACACTGGAGAACCAAAAGAGGTGATTTTTCAATTTGAGGCCAAAAGCCAACAAAAGTTGACAACACAAAGACAGGCAGGAACAGAAGGCTAAGCATCTTGTTTTATTCTGGACTTGAACTGAATGCACAAATTCAACCTACATTGGGGAGGATGACCTACTCACTTAGTTTATCAACCAAATGCTAACATCAATTGGCTGTGGTGGTATACATCTATAAATCTCAGCACTCAGGAAGTTGAAGTAGGAGGATTATGGGTTCATGGTCAGCCTGGGCTACATAGTGAAACTTTGCCTCAAAAAGTAAAGAAAAGGGAAAAAAGCTAACTTCATCTAAAAAACAACATCATTGATGCAACCAGCATCAATATTTGACAAAATATCTGAGTATCCTGTGGCCTAGGGAAGTTATAAAAATATATAAAAACCATAATATAGTATAACAGTAGGGCAAATAATATTCAAGTAAAACTAAGCCCTTTATATCATTCTAAAGAAGCATTCTCTTGGAGCTGGAGAGATGGCTCAGTGGTTAAGAGCACTGACTCCTCTTCTAGAGGACCCGGGGTTCAATTCCCAGTACCCACATGGCAGCTCACAACTGTCTGAAGATCCAGTTGCAGGGGATCTGGCACCTTCACACCAATGCATATAAAATAAAGTTAAATAAACTATAAAAATATTTTTAAAAATTTAATAAAAAAAGAAGCATTCTCTTTTTACCAACTTAAGTCACCTTCGCTCACCCAGGTAGGCCATATCTATTATTCCTGCCTTTTCAAAAGCTTGCTTTTAAAACTGTTGTCCATAAGATTTTTCTTATGTCTTCATAGTCAAACTTCCAGACTTCAGAACACTTATTTAATGTGCAGATGCTATAACCAGTGTAATTCATTTTAAGTTTGGGTTGATGAGACCATGTGACTGCAGTGACAAACGGACTCTTTCTTACTTGAAACAGTCTTAGTATCTCTAGGATCAAATGGACAGATAAATTTTTAAAATATTTTCGAACTTGACTCAACCATTAGCTTATCTCTAAAATGTGATTCTCCATGTCACAAGTTGTCTTTTGCAAACAAAAACAAAAAGAACAACAACAAAAAAAACCTCAAAACTACATGCAGAAATTCTCTTCAGGGCTAGATTTGACCTCTACTTTCAATATTGATTGTGTTTTTAGTACCAATCAATTATATATGTTGCTGAGATCATTTCAAATTCGTCATCTGACTGCACATAACATTCTTTTGTCCAGCATTATTTGGCTGTGTTTCTGCATTTGAAAACTGTATTTCATAAAGTATGGTTTATCAAGTATAAGATTATTAGTAATATTAACATATAAGGAAAATAGAAATTGTTCTTGAGTTCAGACTGTCATGTTATAAAGACAACTTGTCTTTATAAAATAAAAGTTGATAAAATAAGTCATTCATTAATATTTTGTGTGGTTTCTAGACTAAGTCTGGCAAGTATTGAAGAGCTACAGGGGCATTGCTATAGCCAACACAAGACCATCAGAAAGATTTTGCTCACCTTTCCCTTGTAAGTAAATTCCTAAGATGGAACACCCAAGTTTTACTAAAAAAAAAACCTCAAGATCAGAGGGCTCAGAATCCATAGAAAAGACTTGTGAATTCCTTTTTTATATGTTGTCCAGAAAAGGCATTCCTGGTTTATGTATTGCAATTTTCAAAGTATTCCAAACTCCTCCATGGCATTTAGTCAACTAGATGCAGCATATTGGGGCCCTTGGCCCCAATATGGGACTTTTCATAGTTACCTAACCGCTCATTTAAAGGTTCCCTATATCAAGATGGTATAGACTGAAGTAGTATGGACCGTCTGGTTGTATTATTTTTAATTCTCTTGGTAAGTAAATTTTGTGCTTAGTTTCCATAAAATGCTAACATTTTATATAGTATCTTTTGAAAAGATATCCAATATGTTTCCAGAAAGAAACCACACAGTAGTTATGGTAGGATCACTACAATATTTTGTCTGAGGTATACACTTCATCAAAGCTTTGTAGAGTAACCTGCATCCCATTATTGTCATTTAGACTTGGGTATAAAGATCCCTAAGTGCTTCTATGTACCATATCTTCTGTGCTCCCCACAAAAGGTATTCTTTGCAAACATCAAAGGCAGTAGTGATAAATGGCATGCATCTAATGCATAAAATTCCACTCTCACATCTATTTGAAGGTAGCCTGCTTTGCTTTCATGAACCCACACTGTATCAGTCTAGACAATTCTGGCTGAAAACAACCGCATGACAATCCAAGGCAATTCATGTAAAAGCAGATGCTTTTTGCCTAAATTACCTAGGTAATGGTAGATGTGTAAAAAGGGTAGTAAGATCATTTCTTTAGGGAGAGACAGTTAGATTATCCAATTTTATTGACTTTATTAGTGTCACCAGAAAAAAAAAAGGTTTCCTTAATTTCCAAAGAGGGTTGAACATCCTTCTCTTTTATCCATCGATGGTCAGGCAGCCTTCACATTTCAACTTCCTATAAAGGTAGCTGAACTCTAGAGCTCAGAGGAGATGTTAGGATAAGGAAAAGGATGGAGACACTAATTGTTGCTCCTGGAAATAGACTGCAAAATGGAGTACCTCTCTGATGTCATAATTAGATAGATGTAAACCCATATTTTATTATGGCACACGGTATGAAGACAGAAAAATGTAGTTTAGAACTACATTTAGTGCTACTTCCAAAGCTCCTACTTTAAGGGTCAAAGACTGAACCAAGTGTAATGCACTAAACAAGAATGTAATATTAAATCCATTTGTGTATTATTTTCACATTTTATCTCTAATACATCCAGAAAAGTTGTCTAAGTAAAGCTTTCTACTCTGATGAACACTAAAGAGGTCTAAAAATGTGACCTCAGTATTTTGGTTTAAACATAAAATTCTGGAAGTACAAATAAGCTTGATTTTCTAACATTCTATTTGTTTTCTCTGCAATATTCAGCCAGGCTGAAAGCTCAATTTGTCCAAGAAAAAAATTAGCAAGCAGTGCTCTCCTCAACCTCCTCCTACCCACTGATTTTATTTCCTATTGACTTCAGAAAATATCCAACTGGTTTGTGAGAAGAGAGAATTTTGCTTTATTAAGGTTTGTGTTATCCCAGCCAGAGGTTACCATAAATAAAAACTTCTCCATGTACTGAGTTAACAGATATAAAGAAATATTTTTAAGCTAGAAGAGAAACATGGGGAAATATTTTTCTCATAACATTGACTTTACTTTTGTTTTGTTTTATTTTTTATTTTAATTGTTTGACAATCTAGGCTTGAGTGTGTGTGTGTGTGTGTGTGTAAGAGAAGGAGATTTTTAGGAGATAAGTGATAATTAAAACATATGTTAAGAATGCTATGATAACATTTATTGGACTGAGCTTTCCACTTTGTAGTGGATCCAACGAGTACTAAAGAACCTAGCTCAGCACAGTATAATGCTTGTCTGCAGGAGATGATGAAAACACAGGATCAGAGATTTCTACTGTATAAATATAGTAAATAGATACAGGTGTGTGGTGGAGAGTGTCTTTGTGTATAGAGTAATCCCTACAGGAAATGTGTATATGAAAATAAGATACTAAACAGTATTAAAATAAACCACCTGCCTAGACTTGGAAATGATACTGAACAATCCCCAATAGTAGCATTTTACCTGTAGTAAGTGTTACTTAGCACAATAAAGAATAACATTACTCATTGAAAAGGAAAGAGAATCATTCATTTTTTCCTCCCATTACTTACCTATGCATGTTATTTTTTTTCTATTTGAACACAACCTCCTATATAGTACCAACACAAATTTTGACCAGAAAGTAAAAGTGCAAGGCTATGAGAGTGACATGTAATCAAAAGGGGCAAGAAAATACATTCATACAGACTTCTATTTAGTTTGAATTTTTCTGAAGGAACAAGAGTACACTCCTATATGTTGAAATTCCTTGTTGCACAAGAATGTACTAGAAAAACATTGTAGAGACAGGTGTTGACAGCTGGATTTATGAGTTAATCACTGATTTTCTCCAAAAGTAAAAGAGTGGCCATATTATTTTTAAAAAAGACTTTTTAAAAAACATATTTGAAAGTATAGAGAGAAGAAACCATCAAACAAATGAATAATGATTATTCAAAAGACCAGGATAAGGACTACCCCAAAAGAACAGTGACATCTTAAAGTAACCACAGAGACCAAAAATGTTTGTCCAGAGTGACTTCTCGATAAATATGTGACACAACCAGCTTGCCATTGGGTAACAGTGCTGTGACTTTTCATGGTAGAGTGTAGGAATAAGGAAGAGCTAACTAGAACCTTCAACTCACAGCCCTGGAATGATTCTGTTACATTCTGGGCCAAACTTTGTGGGAAGAGAAGAAATGGAGACAATGTTAAAAGCTATGTGACAGTGAATTTCTCAAATAAGGATAATAAGCTTCCATTCTTAACAGCAAGCAATTTGAAACTCAGTGAAGAGGTCTGCAGAGGGGATGCATAAGGTGGCCATGGTAACAAGAATGGAGACTTTCAGCAGAAGCATTTCAGTAATTTCAAAAGGAACACGATTTGAAAATGAAGTAAAAAAAGACACAATAGTGAATAAATGGAGGCTTGGGGAACCAAATCTAAAAAGGGCAGGAGAAAAGGACACAGTGATTAGAATGGAAACTAATGAAACATTGAATAAAACTAGCAGTTTGTTCCTTGGGAAGTTTAACAAAATTGATAAAACTTTACCAAGAGAAGCCAAAATGAAGAGTCACATTTCTAGAGTCAGAAATTTATAAAAAACAAAATGGAATATATAAAGGAATATCATTAGCTATTTTATTGCAATATATTGAACAACTCATAAGAAAAGGGAAAATTCTTAGACTGACATAAACTACTGAACCAATACAAAAAGGCAGACAATCTGAGTACATCTCTAGCAAGAGAAGAGACTGGATCAAAAGTGTCCCCAGAAAGGGAAGACAAAGGTATAAACTTGAAATACGAACACTAAGAAAGTTTTGTCAGCAGAACCTCAAGTTAAAGGGCAGCCTGGGCTACCTAGGAAGACATTTGCTCAAAACAATGCACTTACACACACAAATAAACAACAAAACTTCCCACAAAGGAAAGGACAGGACCAAAAGGACTTCATTAAATTGTATCAAAGACTCAGATGATCAATACTGAATGTTTTCCTAAATACAGGCTTCTTGTAATACCCTGACTTCAAAGTCAGAAAAGGTGTCAGGAAAACTTTACCACCTAAATTATCATATAAACATGAGCACATGAATCCTTAAGAAAATATTAACATTTGAAACTTTCAACATATTTTGAAAAAATAAAGTATGCACTGAGCTTCCTGTGGGTGCCATGAAAGCCTGTGAGCAAACACTAGAGGGATCTCTGAAGAGATAAGAGGCTGACAAAGGAGAGGAAGGATCACAGCAAGGCCTAACATTCAGAAGGGATGATGTGTGATGCTGATCTTGAAGGTATTTTGACTGGGTCGTAATCACTTACAGATGCACCACTGCAAATGTTCATGAGGGTATTTCCAGAAAGATTTAAGTAAAGAGAGAAGAACCACCCTAAATGTGGGTGGCATCATGCCATAGGGTGGTGTGCCAGGCTGAGTAAAAAGTATAAAGCCAAGTTAACATTACCATTCATGACTTTCTGCCTTTTGCCTGTGGATACAATTTGACCAACCGCCTCACCATCATGTCTCTATGTCTCCTTTGTCATGATGGACTGTACCCTCACACAATAAGCTCCCCCATCCTTTAGTTGCTTTTGCCAAGTATTTTGTCACAGCACCAAGGAAACTAGTTAAAACGCATGGGAATGAGAAAAAAAGATCCAGGAGTAATGGCACTGTCTGGACTAGAGGAATCAGACCCAGGTATACATCCATAAGATGTAGGAGCAGAAAATGGAAAGGGCCCTAGAAAGAGCATCCAAGCAGATAGTGAAGGACTTGGGTAAACAGCCAGGCATACTTACATAGTGAGTGTTATGACGTTCCCACAGTCCACTAGGTCAAGTAGACTTCCAGCTCTTGTTGTGGGGGAACACTGAAGATGCAGGCCAAGCAGAGGTTTCATCTGATAGCTTTAGTATGTTTCTAGAAATACTACTCTGCATGAGCCCTCATGTCTTGTACCAGGATGGTGCTTTTTTGAAACTCTATCCCCACATTCTGAATTTTCAATGAAAAATACTGTATTTTTACCCAGTCTTGGTTCCTGGGTAATATTAGAATATAATCCTTTTTAGTTTGACCTAGAAAGTTCTGGATTTATCCAGAAGTTAAAGCAATTTCTGTATGTATGCCATGCATGCAAAGAGTCATAATGTGAGGCTGTCTTGCCACCTTCACTTGAGTGACTTGGTTGACCCTAGAGGATAAGATGCTGACACCAATGGGCATTGCAACTTGAAAACCATCACCAGACTCTCAGGGGGATGCCTTGCCCAGACCTTTCCAGCTTGGTACTTATATTGTTCCGTCTAGGTTCCAGGGAAGCCACTGGAGGCTCTGTACCCTTCAAACTGCCTTTTGGCCATCTAAGTAATGAGACCATATTGCCTAGATAGCAGAATAGAACTCAGGGATAGAGTACAGGCTTTGACTTCTCTTTGGTGTTCAGCCCCCATTGTAATGGATTCTGTCCCTTTAAGGGAAAGCCACGCCCACTCCTTGTCTGCCTGCAAGCCTGCCTGCAGTTCTCCCCCCTTTCTTCTTTCCCTCTCTTTCTCTTTCTCTCTTTCTCTCTCTCTCACTCCCCTCCTCTTCTTATTCCCCTCCATAATCCACCTAAAAAATGTTTATAACTTTACTTACTATCCGTCTGGTCTCATGCGCCCACCGCCGCCTGCCTGCCACCGATGCCGCTGCCACCATCGCCACATGGTCTCGACCCGCGCAAGCTGCTAGGGACCCGCCACCATTGGGGACTGCCCGCGTGGTCTCATGCAGCCCCTGGGGCCCCATGGCAAGCTGGGGGACCCCCCAAAATTAAAAAGAACAACACCCACCCTCAATAAGGCTCTATGTCTGCCAAAGCAGGCATTGCTAATGGATCATGGAACTTGGGCACAGAAAGTCTCCCAATCCTCAACCTATGGCTCCTAGCATAGAACCTGCTTGACACTTCAAGCATTAGCACACTGCACAAGCGGCAGGACCATGGTAGAACTCCAGCATAGACAGACACAGATGCATTAAAATGGGAGGGTTGTGGTACCAGTGCTGGAGAACTGGGGTATTTATGGATCCAAATGAACAGTCAACTTCATATGACAGTCAACTTCATATCCTGCCTCTGTTGGCACAGACTTGAAAAAATAATGAAAAAAGACTCAAGTGTGAATTTGGGGCTATAAACTATAGAATTTTAAGATCTAGTTATCAAAATATTTTTTTTAAAAAGGAATTATACACCATGACCAATGAGACAATATTCCAGGGACACCAGTGTTGGGAAAAATTAGCTTAACTATGCAAAGATGTGTTGCCTTTATTTATCTTGCCTGCTTCAGGCACCTGATTGGTCTAATAAAAAACGAAACAGGCAATAGCTAGTCAGGAGGTATAGAAGAGACTTCTGGGCAGAGAAAGTTGGAAGAGAAATCTAGACTGGCAGAGACAGAAGAAGGCAGAGGGAAAGAGGGAGACACCAGAGAGACCCCAGGGACCAGAGAGATGAACAAAGAGGAAGCAGGAAAGCAGAACATACAGAATGAAAGAAAGGTAAAAAGCCCCAAGACAAAACGTAGATGAATAGAAACAGGTTAAATTAAGTTATAAGAGCTAGGGGACACGCATAAGCTAAATTTGAGCTTTCATAATTAACAATAAGTCTCCGTGTCTTTATTTGGGAGCTGGTTGGTGGCTCAAAGAAAATTCCAACCACACACCATCTTGATTTAACATCCAAAAATCAACTAATGAAATGAATCATATATAGCCAGATGCAGTGGTGCAAACATGTAATCCAAGAATTTACAGAAGGAATTGGAGTCAGGGATATATTAAATTTGAGCCTAGCCTCAGGTAAATAACAAAATTTCCAGGGGAACGTGAGCTGCATAGAGAAACTTTCCATCTCAAACATAAATAGATAAATGCAAGTAAAAAAAAAGCACTTAGATGCATAATATGTAGATTAAAAATAACACTAGCTGTTCAATGGATCACAAAAATATTTAAAATCCAATGCCCTTTTTAACATCTATCAATAGCCAAGGAATAGAAGGAAACTTCTTCCAGTTTTTCCCCTCACTGCATTGCTACATATTCTTAAATGGATCTTTAATAGGGTGCTATTCTATCAATTTGGTAATATCTTAATGGGTGGGAAATTTCTTTACCTGGATGGAAAAGGTCATTTATGAAAACCCTATAACTAGCATCATACATAAATGGTGAGAAAATGGACTCTTTCTCCCTAGTATCCTGTATAAAGACAAGGATGGCCACATTTGCTGTCACTTATATTAAACTGGAGTTTCTAGCTAGCATAAGCAAGCAAGAAAAAAATAAATGACCTTCAGATTAGGTAGGGGGAGGTAAAGCATATCTGTTTACAAATGGTGCACTCTTGTTTATTGAAATACCTAAAGAATTTTCTAAAAGACTATTAGAACTAATTAATTTAAAGTGCTTGCAGGAAATCAGACTAACACAAAAAAATCAGTTGTATTTCTAATATTTACAATGAGTGATCCAAACATTAACAAAATAATTTTTATGATAATATCAAATAGTATAAAATGTTTTGCAATAAATTTAACACATACAATGCCAAGCTTATACACTCTGAAAATTACTAAAATTTGAAATGTTTTTTCTTAGTAAGATAGAAGGTCTAAATAACTGAAAAAAAACTATCCCATGTTCTACAGATTCAATTCAATGTTGATTTTAATCTCAGGTTAATTCTTTATAGAAACTAAGCTGATACTAAAATCTGCCAATAAACTTAGAACTACCAAAACTTTCCTGAAGAACAGTAGGTTGGAAAGACTCACACTTCCTGATTTTGAAATTAGTATTCAAGTCACAGTGGTGTAAGGTTAGAACTATAAGTCAGTGGAAAATTTTCAAGAGTCTAAACACTGAAACATTTATGGTCAACTAATTTTGTGGTTTTGCTTTGTTTTGTTTTGATAAGGGTGTCAAGACTATTCCTTCAAAAATATTCTTTTCAAGAAATTTTGCTGGATTAATAGATTGGTATTTGGGAGCTATTTTTTATAGATATTTATATTGGCATTGATTTTTGTACATGGATACAAAGTTATATCGAATATTGTATGCATG
>JAQHUG010000075.1:2392843-2412607 GCA_028555095.1 Dicrostonyx torquatus
GGAGGGGGGAGGGCCTTGGGCTTCCCATAGGACAGGGTATCCTGCACCATCATAAGGAAGCAGGGGGAGGGTAGTGGGGTAGTGGGGGAGCGGGAGGGCCGGGAACAAGGAGAGTAAATGTAAATTTTTCTTTTAACAATAAAAAAAAAAAACAAAATGAAAAAAAATAAGTAAATAAAAACAAAAAAAGAAAAAGGCGAATAATCTATAGTGTGAGCATATTTCTCAATAATGTTTTATTTTAAGAAGAATTTCTTAAATATAATACTAAAATTATGTAGCAAGTATTTTACAGATTCCCAAGGGACCTATAGCAAAAAAGAAGATAAGAACAATTAATGAAAAACTATTTCAGCAAGGCAAACAGTCTCCCGAAGACTGTTCTGTCAGGTACAGGAGTCACTAATTACATGTAGCTATTCATGCTTTATTTAAATTACTAAATTAAAGTAGGACCATATTAGAAATTCATTTTCTAAGCTAGGCATAATGGCACATAGCTAAAATCTTAGCCCACCATCCTATAGTGTTCAGGAAGCTGAGGCAGGAAGATCTTAAATTTCCTCAGTAGCCAGCGAATGACTACTGACCTGAACCCAGATGAAGGGCAATTCCATCAAGGCAGACATCTTAGTCGATAAAGCTACTGCTTCTCTGCTCGCCCTTCAGATTTCACTGCCACCCAACTTGCTGTAAATGCCAAACAGATCACCTTCCTGAACAAGTGCTGTATGCATGCCTGCTGCTGCTGTTGGATACTAAACACAGGCCCTCTGGAAAGACAAGAAGCACTCTGAAACTCTGAGCAATCTCCCCAGCTCCAAGACAAAACTTCAAAAATAACCTTTTTCTTTAGTGTGATCCTAAGGCTTTGCACATGAAATAGTTTGCTTTGACATATCAGCGTTATGCTTACTGATTAATAGATGATAAAAACATAGGTATCATACATTTTGGGAATTGCTAAATCCACCCATTTCATTGTTTCTTTGTGGTGCTAGGAATAACCCAGAACTTTGCACTTTCTAGGTAAGCACTCTACCCCTGGCCTGTACCCCCAGCCTGAGTAGTAGGTAGTTCTGGCAAAGCTGCATCCGTATCAGTCATTCCACTACTGTGCTATGGTTGCCTTATCTCATTTAATACTGCAACACTCCATGCTAGAACACATTGCCATGTAAAAATGAATTTCTCTTGTTTACTGGACTAGCTTCAAATTGCAGGCAAGCCTCTCAAGACTTCAAGTAATCAGAGTTCATAAGAAAGGACCTGGAGGCACAATGAAGGTATCCAGCAAGCCTAATTTAAGAGCAGCCAGCTATTTCAACACAGGTGAAATTTGCTTGATTGGAAGACCTGAAGCTGAATGCAAATTGCACGATGGCATCAAGTGTCCTTAATAGGAAGCAAAAGATTTTAATCACTCCCATATTGTTTGGTTCGCAATTGTATATGGAGCAACAGCAGTAGCTACAACAACAACAGGACTATGCAATTTAGCTACTATATAATGAAAAGGCTGTCATTGGATTGTCTGATTGCTAGCCTGTGATTTCAAACTTGCGTGCCGGCTTTTCAGCGACAAATGCGTTTCCCACCCTGAAGCCATATTGTAGATAGATTTTTTTTCCAGCTCTACTGTTCTTTTCTACCCTGGAATGTTCTTGACATACATCGCAATTTATAAGTATTGGAAACAGCAAAATATGAAACTTAAGTTAGGAACAAATTTGACAATGTAAAGAAAGTGCATCATTGCAAGCTTCCCACAAGAAATGTTTATAGTGCATTTATCACTGTCATTTGGCTTACACTTGTCTCTTGGTAGTGACAAATATTTTTCCTGAGAAAGAGTAGCATGGGGATTTTTACTTTAGCAAAGCTTTAGTTAATAATACGAATTCCTGTTCAGAGAAGTCATGATGACCTTTAACAGTGATTTAACGCATGACTCAGACACGGACCACCAATAAGACTTAGGTGTTCTAGTAGTGCTAAAGTAGTTTGTGATTTACCACTTTGTTCTTCTGAAAGGGGAATAGGAAATGGCATACTAATCATGTTTATTTTCTACTTACAAGACGTCATTAGTCATTATGCATTTTAGGATTTGAAAGTACGGTAATGGAAGATTAATTTATATATCAGTGTTTCTAAAAAGACCTCCTGTAAGATGCTGCTAAAAAAGAAGGTCTGTAAAGAAGTACTTATCATTTATGGGAAAGGAAGGAAGGAAGGCAGGACAGAAGGAAGGGAGGGGGGACTTGATTCAGAATTTCTTTTCTGTACCTGATGCATCCAGCATCTGAGAAAGAGTTCTAGTTAATCTTCCATTATTCATACTTTGAAAAATTATTTGCAATTGAACATGAATGCACACCTCTGTGGTTCTTTAAAAATATTCACAAATACAAAACTACCATTTAGCTTCAAGGTCACTAGATTTTTTACGTAAAAACCAAACAATAAAGTATTGTAGTCTTTGCACGCCATATGGTTCTGTCTGGCTACTCAGCCTTGCAATTGTGCCGTGGGAGGAGGCAGTGACAAAGAAGCATGGCTTTGTTACAATACAGATTTATTTATAGACATTGGGTTTTGAACGTCATATACTTTTTAAGTGTCATGAAATATTATTATTTTGTTTTCAACCATTTAAAACATGAAAATAATCTGTAGCATCAAGGCCATGAAAACGTAAGTGACGGTCTGATTGGCCTCAGGCTATGATTTTCTGGCCTCTGGCTTATAAAAAGATACAATACAGTTTTGAGTAGTAATGCATGCCTTTAATTTCAACACCAAGGAGGCTGAGGCAGGGGAGTTAACAGTTCAGACCAATCTGGACTAAATGGCAAAAACTTGTTTCAAAACTGAACAAAAAATTGTTTTGCAAATTGTTATGCATTCCCAGAACCATATATATATTCTTTTCGGCTTTGGAGACAGGATAGCACCTTTCAGTCAAGGCTGGAACTAACTGTGCACCTCAGATTGACCTATAGCTTTCCCCCACTTTTCTCAGCTTCCAGAGTGCTGGCTTTACAGGCCTTAACCATGTCTGGCTTCTGAAGTCCTCCATGGAAGCTGTGAACTGACCAGTGTTAGACAGCAGAGGGAAAGTTTCTGGTGGAAGAAATAAGAGAAAAAAAATTCTTTTCTGTAATAGACACCCCCCAAACTCCATGATTACATAGAACAGCCTGAAGACTACAATGGGCACCAGGTACACAGACGTGCTGTAAATGAGTTTCAGATAGCCAATGTATCTGTATCTGTTTTACATGGAGCGTTAACACCAAAAGCAGCCAGCAGTGCCAGACTATAGAGGGCTATGAAGGTCTCACACTGAAAGTCAGGAAAAATGATAGTATATTTCCTCTTGTCAGTCCTCTGTCAACCCTCTCACTTTGGCTTCTATATTCCTCTAACTGTGACTCACTCGCAATTACATGTAAATAAAATGAGAAGAAAAGAACATATTTGCAATGGTCAGACTTTTCAACTGCCTCGTAGTAGTTTTCCATGAATAAGAGGTAGTGAAATTTAATTTACATTTTATAGGAAACAAACATTGGAGGATTCTACAAGAGAGTCAAAGAGAATGAGAGTGATATCTGCCTTTATCACTATGAATTTCCTCTTGCTCTCTCAGTTTTTCTCTGTCACTCTCAGCCTCTGCCACTGTTTTTTTTCTATTTCATCTCTCTCTCTCTCTCTCTCTCTCTCTCTCTCTCTCTCTCTCCTTGTCTTTATGAGTATTCTTCTTATTGCATTTCTCTGTCCACATGTTTTCAACCTCTTCTTAGCATTCTGACTTTATTAGTTCCACTCTGTTTCTGTGCCCATCTCAGTTTCTCTGTTCTCGTTACTCGGCCTCCCTTTTTTGTTGCTATGTGTGACTATGTGTATCTGGGTACGTGTGTTTCTTTGTTGCTTGCTGTGTGTCTTGGTGTCTTTATATGTGAGTTTGTCTATGTCACTGTGTCTTCGGATATGTGTTTCTTTCTGTAGTGTCCCTGCCTGCCTCCCACACACTGCTTATTCACACAAACACATATTCTCCGGCTTGTCTCCTAGACATAGAGCAAACAAAGCCAAGTATTCTGGGACACTGGACCTCCTCAGAAAGAAGGAAACTGGAAGGTCTCTTAAGTAAGAGTGGGAGCCCCTTTAACCCTCATTCTGCTTGTCCAGCTCTTTATATCAAAAATGTGCTCTAAAGGCACGTTTCTGATGTGTTTTTTTTCCCTGATGCAACTCTTTAAAGGAAACAGAGTTTGCTTTAAATATTGGATGCATAGGAAGGTTCCTAAGAGTGTGGTCTGAAGATGCCCCCACACAGCAAAAGTTGTCACTGTGCTTACATGCCCTCTTTAGTGATTGATTTTATTAGATACTTAGAGCTCAGCTGCCTGCATCTAAAAATGGGAGAAGGAATGACAAGGGAATGGGCTAGTCCTCAACCGCCTGGATGGCTAACTATGTTGTGTTTGGAGGGACAGTTTGAAGACATTTGAACAAAACCCATTTGGAAAACTAAGTATCAGAGTGGGTGATCTCCAAAGCTTCCTTCTCCATTCAGAATACCCTGATACTAACTGAAAAGCCCTGGGAAGCCTCTAGAACTAACTCCAAGAATTCTGTGTGCTTAGTTTAAAGACACACACATTGCTGCGACTGCTTTATGGTTTAGTTAGCTGTACTTCTATGATGTGTGTATTTGACTATTTTTGGTGGATGTTTTAAGAAGCCCTTTGATCACTTGACAGGTTCGTTTCTGTAGGCTTGAAGCAAGAAGGCAAAAAGAAAATTCCTTAACCCCATTTTCTTATGTTACAGTGTCAAAAGCAAATATAGACACCTCAAATGAACAACAACAAAAGACTAGGGTGTGGCCTTATTTCAGTTCAAAGCACAGAACATAGGAGCAGATAGTTTTCTGAACAGCATTAGTTTGTGCCTATCATATCAAACTAGATTGAAGCACCATTTAACTCAGCATTTAGGAGGATAGAAGGTGACACTCGGGCATTTTTCTCTTCCAAAATTTCAACTGAGAAGTCATTCCAGTATTTCTTAGGATACTTTCTTTGAAAGCTGAAGGCAATGACTTTCCTCTGAGGTTGCCTTGAGAGTTGCCAAGTATGGGCAAATATTCTTTAATCCAGTAGCTATATCTCATTCAGTAGATCCTGATAATGAAGAACCTGTATTGATCCTTTCCAAGCATAGAATGCACAAATCTCAGAATAGCGCCCCCCAAACCCTGTTCAGCAAGTATCACGGCTTTGAAACAAAGCCAGTCCTTTTAGATGTACTTCTAATTGTAAGCAAAAGCTTCTCCTTTGTCTTCCTAGCTTTGACATGCCAAACAATTCCAAGAAACTCTTTGGTGACTTCTTGGTGTTAAAGGTAAATAAATCTTATAATTGGAAGTGCTCCTTAGTTTACGGTCTTTGGAAAAAGCCATTTTACACCAATATCTTTCCCCAATCATTGAATAAATGTGTCTACAAAACTGCATGCACTATGTCCCCACAGCACGAATTAGCTCACTCCTGAGAGTGACTCTAATAACACAAGTTAAAGTGTGATGGAACGGTCCCTTCTTCCAGTTACATACATGTCACTACATCATCAGTGATGGGGTCTGGGATGCATGCAAATTCAGGAATTTTGACCTCCCACTAATTCAGAAAGATGCTGGTAGAATTCAGCTCCCTATTCATGCCCCTTCACGTCTAGGTGTACAGAGAAGAAACTCTGTTGAGCTATGAGTAGGACAAGCTGAGAGGAGGCTAGCAAGTAGGAAACCTTAAGTACAAGCTATTTGAAAAGAAAACGAATTTATTTTTCATATGTTATAAGGTAAAATAGTCTGCAGAAGGCATTCCAGATCGGGTTTTCTCTAGGCGACCGCTTCCAAAGATTTGTGGCAGTTTAGCTAATTAGTTTAATAATTGCACATAAATGAAGGAACCACTTTAAAAGTATTGGATAATGCATACAGAGTTTTAAAGACTTTTACAAATCTTTGCAGGAAATTTTTTGTTTACCATTGCAATTAGTTCAACAAATTGGCTTCTAAATCAGTAGACTCCAAACTGAGGGCATTTGACAGCATGCTGCTTAGCTGAGGATTGGCTCAGCTTGTGTTCATTCAGTTTCTTCTCTTACACCTCTGCATCCCTTCCCCCAAATAATGCGACCTCAACAGGGTATTTAGTCCATTGATAATAACTCTTGCATAGAAGCAAACCAGGGGAAATGAGTATTTGCTGCTGCTGTTGCCGTTAACCATTGTTAGTTTCCAAAATTGACTGAACAAAAGACTTTGCTTCTGGGCCATGCAGCCTGAGAAAGTAGGTCTGAAATGTTGTACCTGTATCGATGATGAAAGAGCTCTCTTTGCAGACTAATTATGTGAACAAGAGAAATATTAGCCTACTTCATTGCGAAGACCCCAGCAGCAGCATTTATAGCCCCAAACTGAATGTCGTAATTATAAACGAACTGTGCCTATTTGTCAGCCCACTTCCAGATCTCTGAAACATATAGATTTGCCTTTTATCCTCTTTGTCTCAGTCACTGGGATTGCTTTATGTACTTGGGAGTAATGAGATTGCATTCACCCCTCCCCATATCCTATCACTCATACTTTTCGTTTAAGGCAGACTGACCTTTCCCACCAATTAGAACAAATTATCGATGTTTTACTTCATCTCAAAATCGCCGAGCCTTTGTGAGGACTGAGTCGATAGTGGCATCCTAATGGGGCCTTGAAAGCTGAGCAGGGGAGAAAGGAACACAGAGAGCAGAAGGAGTAAAGGAAGTGCGGGGCGGGGGGGGGGGGGGGGGGCTCCCGGGTTGATGACAGAGGGCATGGAGGTGGCGGCACTGGTTAGGACTCAAAGGAAAGGAAAGAGAAAAGATGAGAGCTGGACAGCCTGGTGACAAGAGAGAAAAGCAGATTCCGAGGGGCCTGGGTGTTGAGGCTGAAAATGGAGGAAGAAAGAAAGAAGACAGCCAGGTGTGAGGAGCATTGAGCTCAGAATGGGGCCAAGTAGGGAGGGTGGTAAAGGGGCCACATCCCCTTGCTTCTGATGTGTCCAGAACAGATCTCCAGCTCACTGTCTGGCTCTTGCATTCCTGGCTCCGGGGCTTTTTCTTTCACACTAGCTGATAGGAATGTATCAGGAGAAAGAGGTAGATACAAGGTGCTCCTGTAAAAAGAGGGCGGCTCTCGAGTCCCAGCTTTATATTGCATTTATGGTGAGGTCTGGTAGGGGATCTGACTTAGATTCTCACTATGTAGCTCCAAAGTTAAGGACAAGATCCCCATGCTCTAAGTTGTGGCTAGTATCAAATTGAGTTATGTGCAGGCAAGTGCCTAGAACAGGATCTGGCATGTGTAATCGTGAGAGCTCAATAATATCCTTTTCAGTGCTTTGCTCAACTTTTGTAGACACACAAAACCATTTGTGGTCCTTTTTTAATCCAGTGTTATCAAGCCTTTCTGTGATATGGTTGGAGAGTCTCTGAAGGCCTGCACTTAGTGGCCTATGTGAACAATTTGTACCACCATTCACCGTGAGCTTGCTTTCATATTTGACCATCTTACTTTGAGAAACAAGAAAATATTTATCTATTTGCTCTGTGCCGTCTGCTTTATATCTGCCTTCATTCCAGCTCTGCCATTGCAGTGCTGAGGATGGAGCTTAGAGCCTTGCGTATGCTAGGCAAGAACTCTAGTACTAAGCTCCCTGCCTTGGCCTTTAAATTTTATTCTGAGACTGGATGTCGCTAAGATGCTCAGGTTCGCCTTGAATTTATAATCCTCCTGCCATGGTTTTTTGAGTAGGTGGGATTCTAGGTCTGTGCCACATACTGAGCTCTATCTACTCTTATTAAATAGTGAATACACTCCCAGGAGAAAGAAAAGCCAGATATGCATGGCACATCTTAGTGCTTACACTTTACTTCAGGAATTACAAGAAGACAATATGGAATTCCATTATAAACCTTAAATTTGAGTAAATACATATATACTAGGACATAGAAAATAATAAAAGTGTCTCAGTCATGAAAGAAGTGTTTTCCCTGTTCACTTGAGCATGATGCTGGGTGTTCTTGCCTTTTCTCCTGTAATAATTTTGGGCTGCTTCAAGCTACTGATTCCATTTTCACCTATGCTGCTACTTCTCAGATTTTAATGTGCAATGGAATTGCCTGTGGATCTCGTGGAACCATAGATTCTGATTCAGTAACCCTTCAGTGGGAACAGACATTCTGTATTTCCAGTGAGTCCCAGGGTATCAAATGCTGTATGTAGATTTAGGAATACGCTCTGAGAAGCAATACTACAGAGTGTATGTTTCATTGGGTGTTCAAAAAATTAATGGTTATTCAACATCAAATGATCAGCCCTAACAACAAATCCATACAAGTGAACTAAATGGACTTCAATGGACGCAGCAGATTGTATTTATACATGTATGTGTATATATATATAAAGCAAAAAATAAAAGACCATGAATTTGAGATGGAGGACAAAGAGCATAAGGGGATCTAAAACAAGTAGAGGGAAGTATTATAAAAACTAGATATTTTTATCTTGTTTTTGTTCCTATTTTTTATTTCTAGAGAATTTCATAAAATAGATAATGACCATATTCTTTCCCCCACAAACTTCACGTTCTTTCTATCTCAAAACAAACAAATAAAAACAACCCACCAAGTGAAACCAATAAAAAGCACACAAAAACATGGAGTCCAGTTTGTGTTGACTGTCTCCTCCTGAGCATTGCACGTTCACTGGAGTGTGGTTGATATACAGTATCACTCCATTGGAGAACTAATTTTGACATCTCCCAGAAGTTATCAATTGCAAATGGCTTCTGAGTTAAGAGCGGGACTTTGCACTCACTTCCCCTCCTTCATGTTGGGAATTTTGTCTAACTTGACTGTGTGCGGGTCTTGCATGTTGCCGGTGTTTCTGTGAGTTCATATGTGCATCTGCCCTGCTGTGTCTGGAAAACTGTCGAAAACCTCTGGCTCTTAGAGTAATCTTTCTGCCTCTCTTTCCACATAGATCCCTGACTCTTGATGGGAGAGCAGTGGGATCAGGACACTCCCATCAGGGCTGAGTACTCCAAAGTCTCAGTTATGGGTCTTTGTGTTAATTACCACTGATTGCAGGACAAAGGTTCTCTGCCAAGGTTGAGTGAGACCCTGGTGAGCTTCACTGGAGTTAGGGTTATGTTGTTGCTATGTTCATTTAGCAGAATAGTATTACGTTTTCTCCTAGGCTCATGACTTATCTAGTCTCAGGCTTTTGGCCACTTTAGCAGTGTCATGGAAGGGTTCCAGCTTATGGAATAGTCCTTAGATCCAATAAAAAAATGGTTGGTTGTTGACCGAATATTCATGCCATTATTGCACCAGCGTGCCTATTTTGCAGGCTGATCGATATTATAGCTCACAGGGTTCATAACTGACTGAGATTGATGATTATGTTTCTCCTCTGGTGGCGTGCAGAGTACTTCCCAGCACCACGAACACTAGTCAGCAGGAGTGAAGCTTCTAGTTGGGCACCAGCTCGATTTCTCCATATTCAGTGACGTAAGTAAGTGATATCTTCAGCAATAGGACCCTACCACCAGCTTGTGGAGGGTAACCAATAGCCTCACAAGTCTGTGATGTTTGGGCGGGTCTGTGGGGCTCCGTTAGACATTGTCTCAAAAAGATGCAACCCAATCACAGCATCTGGGGTTCTATTTGGTAGCATATGTTATCTAGTTAGGGTATTGTCTCTCCCATTCCATGGTGACTCATTTAAATTCCTTTTATATATGTATATAAATTTATATACATATAAATTTTTTATATGTATGTATTTTAGGAAACATCTACAGTAGTAGATTTCCATGTGTTTTTTTCTAAATTATGCTAAATTGTTTTTAGTGTTAGTTATCCCTCTCCTTAACCCTTCCTTTACAGTGCCCTTCCATTGCTTCCCCCATTTAATCCTCCTATACTACTAGTTTCCCCTTTACCTTTTATAATACTGTATTTTCTTTCCCTTTCCTTGGCAGATCCATTCCTTACTCACTACTCAATCTCTGTGGATATTATAAATGAAATGCTCATAGCTAAAGCTTAACATTCACTTATAAAACATTTAACCTTAAAAATTAAAAACTAATGATACTGGCATAATTTAAAAACAATAAACTGCACCTTTTAAATGTATGTGTACATGAGCTTTGAATAATGTATTAACCTGTTTGTTGACATAATCAAGATGCTTGTCATTTTCATGACTGCGATCAAGGTTCTCGTGCCCATTTACAGTCAATGCCCACCCCCAATCAATAACTAGTCTATTCCTACCTTGGGTTTTGTAGCGTTTCATGTTAGTTGAGTCAAACATGTCTGGTTTCACTCAATCAGGGTAACACAGTAAGTTATCCATGCCATAATATATATCTGTAATTTTTTCTTTCTTATTATTGAATCATATTTCATTGTATAAATGTACCACAATTTATCTACTCACATAACAATAGACATTTGGATCATTAATGGTTTTGTATGATTGTAAATAATGCTGCCATAAATATGGACTTATGATAGTTGAGCATGTTTTTTTTAATAATGGTCTAAAAGGAGCCTTATGTCATGTAGTGTGTGTACATTTAAATAAAAGGTAAAATATTTTCCCCAGGTGTCTTTATTTTAGCTCATGTTTCTGAAGCAAGGAAAACTCACAACCCATCTAGTGAAGACCTAATGCTGTTTCAATCCATAGGAGAAAGTGAAGGCGTGTGTAAGATGCAAGCATGAGGGGCAGCCTTATTTTCTCATGTGATAATTAACCCAAATCTTGTGTGATTGATAGCACACTCACACAAGAATGGCATTGCATCAATCCTCAGAGCTCCACTGCCAAATAGGCCCCTGCCCCTTAACACTGCTACATCCAGAGTCAAACCTCAACATAGGTTTTGGTGGGGAAAAACCATATGCAAAGTTGTACCATGTTGTATTCCTGCTAGTAATGTAGGAGAGTTGTGATAGTGCTAAATCCCCACCAACATTTGGACATTATCAAGTGGGAAATTTTGATTATCATATCCTAATATTTCATTGGGGTTTCATTTTCATTTGCCTAATGACTAATGACACTGTACTTATTTTCTCATGTGTGTGTTGGGTATGTGTATGTAGTTGGAGGTGGGAAGGACATGTGCATGCATGTATACGGAGGCAAGAAGTTGACATTGGGAGGCTTCCTTGGTCACTGAGGCATGAGCTCTAATCCACATTGCTCCTCTGACTAGTTTCTCTTAGCATCCCTTGTCTACTGGCTTCCACGGGCTGGAGTTACCAGTGGGCTGCCATGTCTACCCACTGTTTATGTGGGTTCTGAGGTACTGAATTCTGGCCTTCACACTGACATTGCAGGCACTTCAATTCACTTTTTCAGACACCAGAAGTTTATATTTTACAGAGTCTAGTTCATAAATTTGTTCTCTATCAATACACTTTATGTCTAACAAAATTTGCCCTCTTTTCTGGTTGTAGAGATTTTATATTATACTTCTAGAAATACTGTAGTCCTGATTTTATATTTTGGGTTATAATCCACTATAGTTAATCCTTGAATGAGATGAGAGATAAGGATCAGGCTTCATTACTTCAATTTGGATATCTATCTTCTCCAGTATTCCTTGTGTAAAGTCCCGCCTTTTCTCACACATTTTCATTTCCAATAGGAATTGGAATGGATTTTAGGTCATAATTAAATTACTATCACATTTAATGAAAACCAACCAAACAAATCTGTGGGCCTTTTTCTTTGATTTCTTTTTCATTGATCTATAAGCAGCTTCTTCTGTCACTACCGCACTGTCATTATTGTACAAAATCATGGGAACTTTAAAGTCAGATAGTATATACAGTGCTCTAACTTGGTTCTTCTATTCTTTTCCAAACCTGCTATGACTGTAATAGGTTATATGCATTTCCATAGAAAAAAATGAAATCTTTTAAAAAATTTATACAGAGAATCTTATAGATTTTCAAAAATTTGGACCATACTGATTATGAGTATCTATTTGGGTATACTTGAAGTTTGTTTGTTTGAGTAAAAGTCTTAGTATCCTAGGCCACTCTGGAACATGTTAGACTGTCTTGGCTGTCCTCATTTCATGACTATCCTAGGATTACAGATGTGTAGTAGCATGTCTGGATGCCTTTTTTTCTTTTTGTTAAGGGACTATTTGACAATTAAAAATTACATATAAATTAAGTATAAAATTCACCTTTTGGTTAGATATGTACATAGACTTTATTGTTCTGGTTACTATTATGAGTGACACAGTGTTCTTAATTTCTTTTTTGAGTTCTTTTTTGAGTATTCATTATTGCTTAGGAACTATATTGAATATTGGGTTTTGATCTTATATACTGCAAGCTTCTTGAATTTGTTTACTGGTTTGGACAGCTATTGCGCATTGAATCTTGAAGAGTTTTTATATATGAGATTATGTCATCTGCAAACACATAATTCTCTCTTTCCCATTGGATGCTTTATATCCATGTTTCTTTTTCCTCTTCTTTCTTTTTTCTTTTTTCTTTCCTTTAGAGACAGGTCTCTCTGTGTAGCCCTGGATGTCCTGGAATTCATTGTGTGGACAAGGCTGGCCTTGACTGTCCAGAGATTCACCTGTTTCTGCTTCCCAAGTGCTGGGATTAAAGGCATGCACAACCATGCCCAGCATGTTTATGTTTCTTGATTGTTATTCTGCTTCGGACATCAAGCACTGTGCTACATAATGAGGTAGTCATGGGCATCCTTACCTTCTTATATATTTTAGAAAAAGTTTTCTTCACTCTCCACTATTAAATAAACTGTTAGATGTGAAATTTTCATATCTGTTCTTTATTGAGTCAAGGTAATTTCTTTGTATACTTAGTTTATTGAGTGATTTTATCATTAATGTTTGCTGAATTTTTTTCAAAGGCTTTTCTTTTCTTTAAAGAGATGATCATATATGGAATGTTTTCATTCTGTTCATGTGGTGTATCATGGTCATCAATGTGTATATGTTGAACTGTCTTCATATCTCATTGTGATATTCAGACTTCTTGTCCCTATAACAAATATCTGATACCTGAAATGGTTTAAAGTTGGAATGATTTACTATACCATATGATTTCTTTCACTGATTTCGGTCTAAGGCCCGCTAGATTCACCACTTTGGCCCAGACACAAGGCAGACTGTCCCACATGCAGGAGAATGTGGCAGAAGCTTTGAATGAAGCGAGTGGTCAAAAAGGAGAAAAAGGGATGAAAAGAGGCCACAGACAGGTATATCTCCCCAGAACACATCCATGTTGACCCACTGCCTTCATCTAGGCCCCACTTCCTAATGTTTGCAACATCTTGCTATGTGTGACTACCAGCTGGGGAACTAGTATTTAGCACATGGGCATGTGGGAAACACTTCATATTCAAATCATAACACTCTCAGACTGTGGCATATAATCCTTTTAATGGACTGTTGAATTTGGTTTGCTAGCATTTTCTTGGGGAGTTTCACATGAATATTCATTTAGAATATTGATCTATCATTTCCTTTTCTTATGGCATCTCTGCTAGCTTTAGTATATGGGAAATAGTGACTTACATAATGAATTGGAAGAGCTGGAGATGCAGTTCAGTTGGTAGAGCACCTACTTAGTATGCACAGAACCTCCGTTTGGATCTACAGTATCACATAAAACAGGTCATCCATCCCAGGACCTGGGAGATGGTAGCAAAGAGGATCAGAAATTTAAGGTATATGTTTTTCTTTGGGTTCGCCTTACTATTTAACTTCTCTAGGCTTGTGAGCTATAAGCCTAATGTCCTTTGTTTATGTCTAGGGTCCATTAATGAGTGAGTACATGCCATACTCATCTTTTTGGGTCTGGGTTATCTCACTAAGGATAGTGTTTTCTATTTCCATTCATTTGCATGCAAAATTCAAGATGCCATTTTTTTTTTTTTTACCGCTGAGTAGTATTCTAATGTTTATATATTCCACACTTTCTTGATCCATTCTTCCATTGAGGGGCATCTAGGTTGTTTCCAGGTTCTGGATATTACAAATAATGCTGCTATGAACATAGTTGCACAAATGCTTTTGAAGTATGGTTGGGCATCTCTTGGCTATATTCCCAAGAGCAGTATTGCTGGATCCTGAATATCTTTATCATCACCATAGAAATTTCGTCTGATGAATGGAGATAGAGACAGAGACCCTCATTCACATCAGAGCAATGGATTGAGCTCCCAAGGTCCAGTCGAAGAGCAGAAGGTGGGAGAAGATGAGCAAGGAAGTCAGGACGGCGAGGGGCTGGTCTACCCACTGAGACAGTGTGTCTGATCTAATGGGTCCTCACCAAATCCAGCTGAACCGGGACTGAATGAGCATATGATCAGACCGGACTCTCTGAATGTGACTGCCAATGGGGGCAGACTGAATAGCCATCGATAATGGCACTGGGACCTATCTCCTCTGCATGTATTGGCTTTTTGGGAACCTAGCCTCGTTGGATGCACACCTTCCTGGGCTGGGATGGAGGGGGGAGGGCCTTGGACTTTCCACAGGGCAGGGTATCCTGCCCTCTCTTAAGGAAGCAGGGGGAGGAAAGAGGGGTAGTGGGGGAGTGGGAGGGGATTGGGAGAAGGGGAGGAAGTATAAATTTTTAAAATAAAAAAATAATAAAGGAAAAGAAATTTAAGGTAATCTTCAACCACATAGAGCTTGAGGTCATCAGGAACTACTTGACACTTTCTCTTAGAAAATTAGTAATTTCAAAGTTTACTGTGTGTGCTCATTTATTTGTGAGAGTTTAAGAAACAATGAAGTTAATTGTTCTTTGAATATTTCTTGGACTCCTTCTGTGAAGCAACTGGTCCTAGAGTTTTCTTTGTTGGGAGTTTTTTCATTACTAATTCAACCTCTGTGTTTGTCAGCATACAGTTCAAGTTTTCCACTTGTTCTTAATGCAATACTGAAGGCTGTGCAATTCTGTTAATTTTCCACTTGTTCTAGGTTACCATGCTTCTTACTTAGCAAATTTGTTGATATAATTATTCATGATAGTCCTTCACGATCCACTTTTATTTTGAGGCATCTATTGTAATATATGTTTTTCATCTATAATTTTATGTACTTGAGTCTTTTTTATTCCTTGTTCTAGTTCAGAGTCTGGTGATTTTATTTTTTATAACACCAATCAGTCTTTTTGTTGATTTTCCCTATTCTCTCTCTATATGTATGTATATTGACTTATTTCTCTTTGACTCTATTCCCTTCCTACTTTTTAAAAAAAATAATTCTTATTTATTTTTATTTCATATATATCAGTGTTTTGTCTGCATATATGTCTGTGTGAGGGTGTCAAATCCCCTGGAATTGGAGTTACAGATAGTTGTGAGCTGCCATGTGGATGCTGGGAATTGAACCAGAATCCTCTGGAAGAGCAGCAAATGCTCTTAACCACTGAGTCATCTCTGTAGGCCCCTCTTCCTACTTTTAACTTTAAGCTCATTTTATTCTTGTCTATCCAATTCCTTGAAACTTAAAGCTATTTATCTGAGATACAAAAAAATACAGGCATCAAAAACAAAGTAGCTTAATAGAATTGTAACAAACCAAAAGCCCCCTGGGCCACAAAGGAGAATCTGAAGGATAGAAATACAACCTTTATAATGGAGGAAAAGTTTTAACACGAGGAAGTGATATCCAAAATGTAAAAAACCTGTGTAACTCAATAGCAAAACAAACAACCCAACCCACAGACCAAATAACCTCCTTTTAAAATGGACCATGGGTCTGAACATGTATTTCTCAAAAGAAGATGTGTAGGGGCCAGCAGCTCCTCCCAAGTCTAAATGACCCCTGAGAACCGTATCTTCTACTGGCCTTGAGAGTAAAAAAGAAAAATGGTTAATTTTTTCTACCTACATGGTCTTAAGTACCCAACAGGAAAATACAGCTAAAGATTAAAGTAATTGGCATGCTCTTTATGATATTATAATTTTACCATTTCTCCCTTCCCTTTCCTCCCTCAAAACCCTCCTAAATATTTCCTTGCTCTCTTCCAAATTCATGACCCTATTTTTGTTAATTGTTGTTACAGTCATGCATAGATAGATAAATAGATAGATACACTCACACATATATATTTCTAAATATAACCTGCTGAGTCTATATGCTACTCCTATACATGTTTTCAGAGCTAATCATTTGGTATTGGATACCAACTACTGTACACGTCTTTGAGGAAGACAATTTCTCCCACTCTGATCCTCAGTTGCCTCTAGTGGTTTGTGTAAGGTTGAGGTTAATACTCCAAAAGGCCATATTCCCTAGACATTAGGCTTTTAACACCATAGAAAATGTTATTTAACCAACTATTTCCTTATTAGAGAATTTTGTAAAAAGGAAAATGTTACCCAGATATAGTACTTCAGAACTTGGCTCCTTTTCAACACTGCGGCATCCACCTGCCTCCAAGACAGGCCCGCTATTGTTTTAACCTGCAAACAGCATGATGTTTGAATTTTTTTCTCCCTCTTTCTCCCTCAGATTGTGATTCTAGCAACTCCAACAGCTATCCAAGTGCCTGAAAGTAGATCCTGGATTCACTCTTGAGTCCCAAAAGAAAAGAAAATCTCTGAGGAGAACCCATTGGATGGATGCTCTGTGAGCACATCAACAGAGTCTAATGAACTTTGAACAATTTAAAACCATCCTCCTTTTTGGCTTTTCCTGCTCCCTGTCTAGAGCATGTGGTGCTAACTTTTGCCTTTACTTTTCCTTCACATCTCTTTCCAGGTGCCAATCAAGGGTTTCCTTTCCTCCCTCCCTACATTTGGTAGGTATAGAAGTAAAACCACTGTGGCATTTTCAGAGTCTTTCTAACTGACCCACTGGAGGAACACCCTGTCACAGCGGATGCTCCCGTTCAACTGTCAGAAGCCAGACAGGTCATTGCCCCAATTTCTTAATGGCAGTTAGGGTTACCTCTTCAGAGAAGAGAATTATGATAACAAAAGGATGAAACTGGACAGGCAGCTCAGGGCAGGGACCCCACAAGCAGCCATTCCAGAAATGTTCTTGTTTCTCTAGCTGGGCATGGCACAAGGGAGCTCTGGTTTCTTATCTCCTCTTTAATGAGCATCCTCCCCAAGAAGCTATACTTAAGGTTAGGAACTAAAACTTTAGCCAAAACATAATTATTCCTTCTGGATAACAGCTTTGGTATTAGATCCCTAGATTTTTGTGGTGAGAATAGGTTATATCTATTCAGCAATTTCAGTTCATCTCCAAAATGATTTTAGGATCCGCTCTTCAGATGGGAAAATAGCACAGCAGCAGTGGAAGCCCATTGAAGGAAAAGTATTGCCTTCTGATAAAGAGGATATCTGTGATCTTGGTGGAGACTTAATATTTCATTTGGGTAGAATCAATAACTTCAAAAAGGAACCACCACACAGGAAGGCAGGATCACCCCTAGGAAGGCAGATTCACACTATGCTAAAAACTAGGAGAGAACATACTTTACCTTCCTTAGGTCTGCCCACCTTTCTGATTTAGGAAGGTGCAACTTTCCTTTTCCTTCCCTGTTTGTTCCCATCTCCTTCTTTTGGATGCTGGCTAGAACCTGGCATTTCCTGGTACTTTAGAGTTCCTTATTTTCTAAAGGCCCATTTCTCACCACATGGCTGACCTCCATTCAGGCTTAACTCAAACAGCATAGCTTTTTTTTCTCCTTTTCTTCTCCATTTCCCTCCTCCAGACAGCTGATATGATTTACGGCTTGACTGCCCTTGCTTGTTTCTTTTAAACTCTGATAAAATTGTCCTAGATCTTCAAAAAGGAAAAAAGGAAGATGTATAGATATCCAGGGTGTGTGGAAAGCATCTCTACTCATCACGAGAATGAAAATAGGAAAATTGAAAGCAAGACGGAATATCACCTTAAACCTGTCCAAATGGCATTGTCAGAAAAACGAAGAACAGCAGGTGTTGATAAAGGTGTAGAGAAAATTGCAGATGGGATTGTTCACTGCCATAATCATTTTGCAAAACAGTATGGAGTTTCCTCAAAGTATCAAACTGAATTATGGGATCCAGCCATCCTACTTCTGGGTGTGGAAAGAAAAGGAAATGTGAATCTCAGTGAAATAGTTCCAACTCCATTCACATTTTGGTGATATTCACAATAGCCAAGACATACAAACGTTTGTCATCAGATGAATGGGGATAGAAAATATACATATACATACACCACAGATTATCCCTCGCATGAGAGGTGGAAAACCAGCCATTTGTGACAACATGTATGAAACGGGATGGCAGTATTCTAAGTGAAACAATTCAGACACAGAAAGACAAATACTATATAATCTCCTTTTTGGGGAAAACAAAAATTATACCTATAGAAATAAAATGTAGACACCTATCTTTGGTAACTTTGGACTTAAAGTGGCAGGATACAGAATCAACTTCCTAAAATCAATGGCTTTTCTGTATACCATCAACAAACACACAGAGAAAGAGATCATGAACATGTTTCCTTTCATAATATCGTCAGAGAAAATAAATTATCTAAGAACAAATGTAACCAAGGCACTGACAAAACCTCTATAATGAAACTATAAATCTTTGAAGAAAGATAGAGAAAAATACTAGAAAATGAAAAGTCACCTCATTCTCACGGAAAGGTAGGATTAATATTGTAAAAATGGCCATCCCTTTACTTACTTTCATCCAGTGTGTGTCTCTAGTTCAAACATGTAACTCTTATAAACAACATTCTGATGAGGCATATATTTATTTTATCTGTTTAGCCATATTGGTTGGTCAATATTATCCACTTATATTTAAAGTCGTTGTATATAAGCAAGACCCTACGACTGTCATTTTAGAATGCTTTTCTGATTATCTTGTGTTTTTTCTTTCTCTTCTTTCCTTTCTATCTTATTTGCATTTTGTAGGAATTCTCTTTGCTTTGGTTCCCTTTAACTTTTATGTACCATGTTTGCTACATAAAAAGATTTTTGTTTGTGGTTGGCTCTTTCTAGAACAACCTTCTCTTTTAAGTTAGTGTAACTTCAATTGCATTTACAAAAATCACGTGAACTTTCCTGCTCTCCCCACTCACTTTCTGACTCAGGTCTAGGATGATTTCATTTGCACTGTGTAGTCAGTCAGCAGCAGCAAATTTGATTTTCTGACTTTTATATTTGAGTAAAAGTAATTTAGTTGTGACCTTTAGAGTGTTTCAATAATCTGTATGTCTGTGTTTGCTCTTCTCTGTGAGATTTATTCTTCTATGCCTTTGCACAGTTCTTTATCATGTTTTCATTTTAATTTGAAAGAAGTTTCTTAAACATAGTTTGTAAGACAGGCCTACCACTGATGAACCCACTCAGTTTTTGCTTCCCTTGGAAAATTTTTTCTTCTTTCGTTTTGAAAGAACATTTGAAACAGGTATAGCGTTCACGGTTCCTACAAAATGCAAATAAGATAGAAAGGAAAGAAGAGAAAGAAAAAACACAAGATAATCAGAAAACCATTCTAAAATGACAGTCATAGGGTCTTGCTTATATACAACGACTTTAAATATAGTTTTCTTTTGCTGTTTGGAATATTCGCTTAGTTTCTTTTGTTAAGTTTCTGTTGTGAACTCTGGTATT
>JAQHUG010000075.1:2434781-2514560 GCA_028555095.1 Dicrostonyx torquatus
GGACTTCTCTGCTGGAGCCCTGCGGGTTTATGCTGGACTCTCCCTCGTCCAAGGTTCCAGCCCTGCCGCAGGCCAATTTCCAGGGGAAACCTGGGCCTCCGTCAAAGGGGAGCCTTGCCCTGGGACACTCTGGGGTGTGGGGCACAGAAAAGCTGGGGCCAATGTCCTAGCCCTGCCGCAGGCCAATTCCCGCGGGGAACCGGGGTCCCGCCAAAGGCGAGCTTTGCCCAGGGACCCTCTGGAACGTGGGACACAGCAAAGCTGGGGAAAGGGGAGAGGATGTCTCCTAATGGAGCAGAGAGGCTCCTGAGACCCTTTCTTGAACGGAAAAAATGGAAAATCTACAATATGTGAAAATTAAATGGTAATTTTCTGAGCAACAAATATGTCAAAATAATTATTAATCCTGAAATTAATGCAATATTATGATTAAAATTGAGATAAAATACCGAAATTTGAGAAATATAGTAAAAACAAACAAGAATGAAGATTACATTGATTAACATCTATGTTGAATAAAGAAACAGTTTAAATAAAATTTACTCATCAGGGACCTGGAAATAAAAGGACAAAACATTCCCAGTGTTAATGCAAGAAGGTAAATAACAAAAGACAGAACATAAGTAAAACAGAGGTGAAAAAAAGAACAAAAAATTCAGGAAAATAATGTGTTTTAAGACTAAAAAAATTGTCAAATCTTTAGCTAGTTGAGCTGATGAACATGTAAATTAAAGTTTCCAGAAAAAAAGCTGTCTATGTTGAAGATTGTATAAGACTTAAAGACTGATAGAAATTTCATGGTTTTGGAGAATGAGAATGTTGCAGATCCAGAAACAGAATTCTACTGGTCTATATTTCGTACCTTTATATTTATTGTTTACCTATGTCAGAGCTAACATCCTTTTTAAAATTTAAAACTTCTTTCACTGTATATACTCACTGAACTATATAATGTTCATTGTGTTGCATAGGAAACTTACACAGAAGATATATATATATATATATATTACATTGATCTAACATCTTCTGACAATCTGATAAAACATTTGGAATGTTTTGTTAGCCCCAGAGCTGAGAATGTCATCACATAACATTTAAATCCTGTAACAGAGTTTTCCCCACTTAGTTACAACCCACCATTATGATGTCCCCAGCATTGTATTTGGCAAATGTTTTGATTTATGATTTTATTTTATGACTATAAGAGTTCATTTAACTACTTCCATGATAGAATATGTTATTTGTCGCAAACTGAATCCATGCTTCTGTTACATGATCATTTATCTGATTCTGAAAAAACTTTCCCTGGAGTAAAAGTTGTGTTTTGCATCAAAATAGATGACATAAGAAATGCGAAATGAGATATTGTAACAGATAGCACAGAAATAAAATGTTCATCCAAAACTACTATGTCAATTTTTATGCAAATTGGATAACCTGGAAGAAATGGGTTGATCATAAGAATCACACCATCTATCAAAATCAGTTCATGAAAAGAGAAAACTTCAACACTGACAAAGTGAAAAGATATTAAGTTGATGATAAAAAATAACTGTTGCCTGAAAAGAATGCCTAGGATCTGATTGCCTCACTGGTAAATCCTACAAAACCTTTAAAAATGAATATATCCCAATCCCTTCCATGCTCTTCCAAAAATCATAGAGAAAGGAATACCTTCAACCTTATTTTATCACACCATCATTGCCATTGGAATGTCAAAAGATAATGTTTCACCAACAATGTAGAGTATACTGTTGTACAATGTTGATGGGCATAAAAACTGTATAGCAATTACAGAGAACACATAGTTTCCTCAAAAAAATTAAGATAAAGCTAACATATCAGTCCCACCTTAAAAATTCTCATCAGAAAATGATGGTGGGTATATTGATTAGTTTGACTGTGGTAATAACTATATAATGTTTAATAATGTGAAAACAATGTTGTCAGTCACTCCTCAGCAGAAATGAAAAATAAAAGACCATCTTGTTGTGATCTAGCTGACCTCACTCCTCCTGACTGACAGCGGAACTTCTTTGTCGTCTGTAATTGACAAGAATGTTTATGTTCTTTCTGGTCGGTGGTTTTCCACAGAAGCAGTAGAAGTATAAAAGGCTTTAGCTGAGGCAAAATAAAGGTTGCTGTTCTTCCACCTGAAAAGAAGCCTCTGTGTCTCAATCCCAGCACCCCCACCAGTCTCAGCATCCAGTCTGCACTGGCGGCACCATCTCATATATGTAAAGACGCAAGAGGATTAAGATGATATACAAGTAAGTCAACAGTCTTCCAGAAAAGTATCCAATAGATTTGCAGGAAGATACAACGATCACACACCAACTGCGTGATATTCACAATCACAGCCTCAAGTAATAGGAAAATTAGACATTCATACTAGCAGGAAACTATAACTACAAGAACCCATATAACTACGTAACTACAAGAAAAAATCATTCCATATGAACAAACCCAGAAATTCCAGAAGAGATGAGATTAATAAAGAAAGGCAAAACAGGTATGTATGTATGTATATATATTATATATATATAATATATATATATGCTCAAAGTTTAAAAGTAATGCATGAACCTAAGAAGAAAGTAAATGAAAGTATTTAAGAGGAAAGTGAAATTATGTAACAAAAAGAAAAGGGCACTATCTCATAAATTCATTGGCCAAGGCTAACACTAAATTAAGTACTTCAGAAGCAATCCAAGACACCTGAAGATTCAGCAAATATGACCTTTGAAGATGGAAGCAGAATAAACAGAGAGGAATTCAAAGATAATCACTTCAGAGGGAACGTGTAGGCAAATGACATAGTTGTTATAAGTGCAAGACGTTTTGAAAATGGCAATAACTCAATGTGACTGGAAATTTCCTTGGATTCTGGGGATTGTAACTCCAGTCCTCATACTAGAGTGATATATTCTTTAGTCATTAATCTAGCTCCCCAGGCCCGAATCCTTAAAGATTTCTAACAGAATTCATGATTTTGCACGAGGATTTTAGAGAATTTAGGAAGAGGGAGACTGGGCATAATGAAGGGAAGGAGAATGAGCTCTATATTTCTGCCGTGAGCATACAGGAGACTCCTGTGACTGAGAATGCTAAAGCAGATACCATCTGGGGCACACAGGGCTAAGCATCCTCAATTTTAAGATTCTATGAAACATCGAAGCAGAAGGAAAAATAGCAAATCAGATAACTGTAGTCAGCAGCTCCCACAGAGCAGATGAATACAGGCAAGTATAGGGAGAATTTTTAAATTCTAGATTCCTATAAGAAGTCACAGGAAGAAATATCAAGAGCAGAAGAGTGTATCAATCCATAGAGAAACAGAATCAGTCACAGAAAGAGGATAGAGTGGTTTTTCAGAAACCATGAAAGATACAGTGCAGAGGAGAGTTGCATACTGCTGAGGGGCCAAGAATGCTTTTCTACTGTAAAAAAAAAAAAAGCGTTCTTTTGTTTGTTTGAATCTGGTTTAATCAGTACATCTCATAAGACTCGTTCCAGAAGAGGTAAGAACAGACATAGTGCAGAGGACTGAAGAGTAACTCAGAGAGAAAAAAAAAGAGCCACTGACTGCCAACTGCTCTTTCAAGTTCAGCCGAGATGATCACTAAAGGGACAATAGGAGATCCAGCTTTAAGGTAGGTGGTTTATTTAACACACGGGATTTTAGTATATGCTTCTAGGCGTAGATGTACAGCACTGGGAAAGGAAGAATTAAAGCATATAAAGTGTCACTGATGAAAAATGACTCTGGAGGCAAATCACCAGTAAGATTTTTTTTCTTTTGTCCTAGAAAAAGAACCCTCTTCTAAGAAAAGAGTAAAAGAAGCAAGTATAAGATTGTTTTGAGTTCTTCAAGATTGCTTTAAATTTCTTGTTTAAAAAAAGGGGAGGATCATGATCCTTTTGGTAATGGGTAGCCAGTTAAGGAGCACATTCCCAGGGAAGCCTAATTCTGCTCTCAGCATTCCTTAGTTGCCTTAGTCGCCCTGTGAGATTTCCCCCTTCCACATCAGCATCTATATTAGTACTGTCACTATTCAGGTCTTCTTTAGGCAGCTGCATTGTATCATGGGTGTATCTTCCCTGGCATTTCTAGGAAACTTTCACAGACTTCCAGCTCCTCCGCTGGGACCATGTTTCTGGCGGTACTTCTGAGGTTTTTCTCTGAGCCTAAGGTGCAGAAGTTGTGTTGTAGATATAGTCACTGGCTCTGGGTACGCTATTATCAGCTGTTGTCTGCATCTGGACCAGTTGTGGTTTCCTGTAATGATCTCCATATGCTGTAAAGGAAAACTCTTTTGAGGAGTGAGAGCTATGCCTCTCTGAAAGAATAAGGATAACTATTTAGAATACAGTTAAGAATTCCGCTGGTCTAGCAGAGTGGCATTAGTAGATTCTTTTCTAGGATTTGTGATATCACTAGCCCTGGGCAGTTATCTAGGTTTCCAGTACCAGTTTTCTCTTGCTACAGAAGTTAGTGACAAATGAGGAGACAGGTGGTGGTGGCGCACACCTTTAATTTCAGCACTGGGGAGGCAGAGGCAGGCAGATCTCAATGAGTTCAAAGCCAGCCTGGTCTACAAGAGCTTGTCCCAAGACAGCATCCAAAGCTACAGAGAAACCATGTTTCAAAAAACCAAATTTAAAAAAGAAAAGCAAAAAACAAATGAGGAGTGGTAACCTATCAGAAAAAATTTTGATTATCATTTTGAGAGTATATATGAATTTAGAAATTGCCCCAAATGGTTTTGTATATTTTAGTCTAAAAATTAAAACCAAACAGACCTTCATATTCAGTTGGTGGTGGTGGGAGAAAATTTGCAAAGCAGGTATAGTAGATAAATGACTAGACTTGGGAATGGAAGGTGAGGGTTAGGACACAAAACAAGTGAATTGCACATTGAGCATGAAGATGTAATTAGAAGGACTGAGTCTAAGAAAAGACAAGTGTTCTAGTGCCTCAAGGATAATGAACAACAATTCCAATGGGATCTATGCAATTTGAATGGAAGCTTATTAGATGTTTTAATCAGGACATAAAAGTTTGGAGGTAAGGTTCCTAGAGGTCAAATAATTCAGTATGGTAGCAGTCTAGAATGCGATTATTGCATTGCTGAAGCTGAGTGGAAGTGGAATTGAGCTCAATAAACTGTTCGGCTACTCTGTCAAGATAAGTGATGCTGACCAAAGCAACAGATAAGCCTGGGCATATCAAGAGATCAAAGAACTGGGCTGGAAGGTGATGGTGCTTGCTTTTAATCCTAGCATTTGAGAGGCAGAGGCAGGCAAATCTCTGTGAGTTCAAGGCCATCCTGGTCTACAAAGTGAGTTCCAGGACAGCTCAGACTGTTACACAGAGAAACCCTGTCTGGAACAAATTAAAAAAAAAAAAACCTGATTTTGAACTTCTTTGCCGTCAGGTGCAGATTGGTAAGGGTTCTCATTCATCTAGTACTTCAGGAACCACTTCCCTTACATTTTGTAACCCTGACAACTCAACAACATTTCTACGGTTGCTGCAGCAGGGTAGAAGAGACAGGTCATATGGGTATCTTCACTCTAAACTTGGACGGAACTTGGAAATAGCATACATCATAGCTCACTATTTACTGGTTACTACAGTCCAAATGGCCCTACTCTAGTTACAAGGATGACAAAGATTACAAGGATATAAGGGAACTTGTGGGATATTTAGTTAAGTGTTAAAATCCTCTTCAGGCCAAACAGCAGGATTTGGAATTAGGGAAGGAACTGGAATAAGAATATAGGAGGAATTGAAACTAGATTAAAATTGTTGCCTTTACCCCAAGGGCAAATTGATAAAGGACCATATTTTGTTTTGTTTTGTTTTGTTTTTCCTGACAGGGTTTCTCTGTGTTGCTTTGGAGCCTGTCTTGGAACTAGTTCTTGTAGACCAGACTAGCCTCGAACTAACAGAGATCCACCTGCCTCTGCCTCCTGAGTGCTGGGATTAAAGGCGTGCGCCACCACCACCTGGCAAAGAGCCATATTTTTAAAGTGTGCTATAGGAACATAATTTTGAGAATGCATTGAAGGGATGGTAGTTATTAGAGTCGAGAAAAATGTGTAGGAAGTGTGAGATAACGAGGTCCTGACTAAGAGTAGTCTTGGTGAGAATGCAACGCCATGTGCAGGGCACACTAAGGGAAGAAAAAAATCAGCAAACTTTGATGACAACAGTTGCTGTGTAGCTTATCTGCCTTCCGCATTAATCCTCCGAAGAACCAGACTGACCTTGGACAGGGATGGGAGAAAAGAGAAAGATAGATGAGATATTTACAGAAGAGCTCACAATGGTAGACTAATAGGCAGGAAGATTAAAGGTGAAGGGAAAAAGTGGGGAAAGAGCCTACAGAAAGGGCCCATGACCTCTAAGTTGGGAGGTAAAAGGCAACAGTGATTAACTGCAGCTGAAGGCCACACACGGACTTTTCTGGCATTTCCCCTAGGAACTGGAAAGCTCTAAGAACTACCTTGCCAAGTTAGCATTTATTCACCCTTATTGCAGGTTGTATGTGCCAATAATGTATTTCTCCATATAGATCATTTTCTTTTATTGCAAATAGTTTGTTTTCATACAATATATTCTGATTATGGGTTCTCCCTCCCCCACTCTTCCCAGTGCCTCCCAGCTCTCTCTCCAATCCCGACCTACACCCTTTCTGCCTCTCTTTAGAAAACAAATGGGCTTCTTAGAAGTAATAATTAAGTAAAATACACATAATAAGATAAATAAAAAGCAAGACAATCAGAATATGGCCAAACAACCAAACAAGAAAAAGATCCAAAGAAAAAGTACAAGAAATGCATATATGTACAGAGAGAGAGAGTGACATATTCTCACATACAGAAATCCCATAAAAAACCCAAACCAGAAGAAGCCATAATATATAAGCAAAGGAACTGTAAGGTTAAAAAAGTGTCTTGACTTGACATGAGACAAAGACCCTCCAAAGATGCTGCTGCTTTCATTCTGTGTTAGCCATCTACTGCTGGGCTTAGAGTCTACCCTTCAGAGTGGTTTGTTTCTCTAATAAGACTCCCTTGAAGAAAATCAATTTTTCATTTGCAATTGGCTACCAATTTGAGACAGCTTCTGGGTTAGGGATGGGGGCATGTGTCCATTTCCACTGTCAGCTCTAGGACCCCATCTGGTGAAGACCCATGCAGGCCCTGTGCATCCTGTCTCAGTCTCTGTGAGTTCATGTGTGAACCAGCCCTGTGGTGTTTAGAAGGTCTTATTTCTTTGATGTCCTCCATCCTCTCTGACTATACACTCTTTCTGTCCCCTGTTCTAAAAAATTCTCTGAACCCTGAAGGAGGGACTTGATAGAGACATCCCTTGTAGGGCTGAGTGTTCCAAGATCTCCCACTTTCTGTGTAATGTCTGCCTGTGGGTCTCTGTATTTGGTTCCATCTGCTGTAGGAAGACGCTTCTCTGATAAGGCCCAGATTTATGAGTATAGCAGAATGTTGTTAGGAATAGTTTTATTGCTAGATTCATTTAACAGAGAAGTAGTGTTTGCTTTCCCTTAGGTCCCTGGCCTGTCTACTCTCAACTGAGTAGTATTGGGCATGGGTTCCATCCCATAGAATAAGACTTAACTCAGATACTAGTTGGTTACTCCCACAAGATTTTTGCCAGTATTACACTAGCTTATTTTACAATCAGGCCACTGTTTGTGAATCAAAAAGTGTGTACCTAGGTTAGTATTTACCTTTTTCTATTGGTAGCATGCGCAGTATCTTCCAGTATCATGAATACTAATCTGTAGAGGTGAATGCACTAGGTAGGCACCATCTCAACTTCTCCATGTCCAATGAGTTGTATAGGTATTATCTTTAGCAATAGGGGATTCTATTTCAGCTTGTGGATAGCCACCAATAAGCTTTGGCAACAGCCTGGGTTGTTTGGGAGTTCCCATGGGACCACTTAGGCCAAGTCAATTATATGTAACCCAACCCTGGTACTGGAAGCTACATGTGGTGTGACAAGAGATGTCCAATTGGGGGCTCTGTCTCCCCTGTTATTTGGCGGTTTAATTTTAGATCACTTCATTTATGCATATATTATAGGAAGCTTCTACTATATTAGGTCTCCATTTTATTTTTCCAGTGACCCTAAGTTTTAGCTGTCCCTCCTGTATTCCCTTTTTCCATCCCTTCTTCCCCCCTCATTTGATCATCCCATTCAAGAACCCCCTATCAATCTATAACAATTTATTGTATTTACCCTTCCTAGGGAAATCTATCTCTCCCTTCTGGTTCCTTACTCTCTACCTAACGTCTGTGGTTATACCAATTGTAGGTTATTTATCAATAACTCAGCAGATAACACTCACACATAAGCAAATATATACCATATTTGTATTTCTGGGCCTGAGTTAACCTCACTCAGGATGATTGTTTCTAGTTCTATACACTTACCTGAAATTTTCATAATTTCATTTTTAATGACTAATATTCCATTGTGTAAATGTGCCACATTTCTTTATCGATTCATCCATTGACAGACATCTAGGCTGTTTCCAATTTCTGACTATGATGAATAGACCTGCAATGACCATGGTTGAGCAAGGGTTTCTGTCATAGGATGAAGTATCCTTTGGTTATATGCACAAGAATCATATAACCAGATCTTGAAGTAAATCTATTCCCATATTTCTGAGGAACTGCCACACTGATTTCAATAGTGGCTGTACAAGTTTGCATTTCTACTAGGAATAGATGAGTGTTCCCCCTTACTCTACATCCTTGCCAGCATGAGATATCATCGCTTTTATTAATCTTGGCTATTCTGATTGGTAGAAGATGTAATCTCAAAGTAGTTTTGGTTTGGTTTAAATCTCCCTGAAGACTAAATGTGCTGAACTTTTCTTTAAGTGTTTCTCAGCCATTTGAGTTTTCTCTCTGGAGGATTCTCTCTTTAGATATGTACTCCATTTTTAATCATGTTATTTGTTTTCTTGATGTCCAATTTTTTGAGTGCTTTATATATATTTTTATATTAGCCCTCTATTTAATGTGTAGTTGGTAAAATTCCCCCATTCTTAAAAGCCTGCTGCTGTGTCTGAATGATGGTGTCCTTTGTTATACAGAAACTTTTAAGTTTCATGAGGTCCCAATAAATTGTTGATATTAGTGCCTGTATTGCTGGTGATCTGTTCAGAAAGTCTTTTCCTGTGCCAGTGAGTTCAAGACTATTGCCAACTTTTTCTTCTATCAGATTCAGTGTATCTGGTTTTATGATGAGGTCTTTGATCCATTTGTAGTTGAGTTTTGTACAGGTTGATAGGTATGAATCTGTTTAGAGTCCTCTACATGTAGCCATCTAATTTGATCAGCACCATTTGTTGAAGATGCTGTTTCTTTTCCATTAGATATTTTTGGCTACTTTGTCAAAAATCAGGTGTCTTTAGTTGTGTGGACCTGTGTCTGGGACTTCAACTTGATCTCATTGATCAACATGTCTGATTTTGGGGGGCAGGTGTGCCAATACCATGTTGTTTGTACTACTATAGCCCTGTACTCTAATTTGAGAGTGGGTATGGTGATGCCTCCAGCAGTACCTTTATCATTTAGCAGCATTTTAGCAATCCTAGGTTTTTGTGTTTCCATATGAAGACAAAAATTGTTCTTTCAAGTTCTTTGAAGAATCATGTTGCATGTCCAGTTTCCTCAGAACCATTTATGAAAGAAGTTGTCTTTTCACCAATGCATTTTCTTTGGCACCTTTGTCAAGACTCTGATGTCCGTAACTGAATAAATTTGTTTCTGTGTCCTATATGCGATTCCATTCATTGATCTACGTGTCTGTTTGGTGTCATGCTGCTTTTGTTACTACAGGTCTATAGTACACTTTGAAATTAGTGTTGTAATACTTCAAGCATTTCTCAGTTTGTTCAGTATCCCTTTGGCTATCTGGGATCTTTTTTTTTAGTGAAATTATAGAGCAGATTTAATAAGAATTTCTTTTTTTACTTTTTCAGGCTAACCTATTATGCTCTCACAAGCCCTATACATATTTGCATTCTGAACACTCTCCAAAATCATTTTTCAAAGTATCTGTATCCCCAACTTAGTCTTACTGAATTATTGCACTCCAAAACAAACAAAACAAACAACAACAACACCAAAAAAACAAAAACAAAACAAGACGCCACCAAAAGTGCTCAGGGATCTCTCGCTGCTGGATCTGAAGCTGAGAACTGTGACTCAACAGTGCTTTACAGAAAAACAAAGTACTGATGTGCTTTTTCAAAGCTACCTATGGCGTGTCAAGGATGAGGAAGATAAAGTGTGGAGGCTGAGAGCTGAAGGACACCATTATGAACTTGTGGAAGTGTGTAAAATTGAGAGTAACTGGTTTATAGGGAACTGGAGAAGAGTAGTGTTACAGCCGGAGAGATGGGAATGATTCAGAGTTTGACTTAGCAGACATAAACAAGATATCCCTCTTAACTGTGTAAAGTTCAAGCACACCGCTTCCATTTATTTGGCTAACAATAATTTGAATATAGCTACGAGAGCATTTTATACGGATTAGCTCATTTAATTCTTAGTCCTGTCTTCTGGGATCAGTGCATTCATTATACCTACTCCAGGAGTGAAGCAAAAGTTAAGGGAGGCAAGAAAAGTTAAGAAACTTTTCAAGGAAGATTTCAGAGCAACAGAACAGGGAATCAATCCCAAGATAACGGTCTCTGGAGTTTATGCTCCCGAATACTCTGGAGTGCAGACTTCCGCCAATGCAATGAGCCTTCTTAGCATAACTAAATAAGGCACTGCATGAAATAGTCAGGTGCAAGAAAATTGATCAAGGGAAGAGGAGGTACATGAGTAAAAACACGCACACACAATTCTACTTCAAAAGACAATTGATTATTCTGATCCTGGAAAAATGGAATAGACTCATTTTCCCTTACAAATTCAGCTCAATTTTAGGTAAAACACTAAACATTTTATATAAAACAAGTAGAAGACAGAAATAAGGACAAATAGTGCCTTGGAACCCAAGGAATACCATAATGGTGAGTTCCCTTTATTTTCTGTTTGCCTTATATATCCCAGAAATGAGACTGAAGAAGTCTTTAGCTAAGAAATACCAACGAGTGGAAACAAAAAGTTCCCAATAAATGCTTATACTCCTCAGCCAAAGGACAAGAAAAAGGGACAGCTTAGTGAGCCAGAGAACTTTTAGATAATAACTATTCTACTCTAGCCAAGCACCACTCAAAAAATCTGTGACTCCATCCAACACATGCCAGTAAAGGACATGTAGGCTGCCTACAACCCTCTCGGGGTTATAACCGGGCAGCTAAATAGCAACAGGCGATTGCAAGAGAAGCCCAAGTAGGGAGCTGGGATTTTATCACTGCAAGCAGGAAATAGACACCTTCTTGAATCTCCACATACCAGTGGAACCCAGCAGTAGTGAGGTAGCCTTCCTCCTCTGTGCCACAGTGGTTGCTCAGGAAACATAGCAAAGTGCAAGAACGTTCCTCACTGATCAGCAATACTAAGTCCACCCTTAGCAAGGCAGGCTGCATCCATATACCAAAGAGACACCTGCACAGTCTGTTCACATTGTCACTGGACTACCCTCAGCAGACAGAATGGCGTGTGGAAAGACGTAGCAGATCTTCCTTACCCTTCTCAACTGGGAAATATCTGTGTAAACTAGTAAAGACACTAGAATTCCCAGCGTCTGCAAGAACAATAAGCAATGTATGCAGCGTCAATGTCAAGGGAAGGTGTAGGATAGATTTGGACTTTCACTCTCACCTGGCAGCAATAAGGGAAGGGCCCATCTTTCCCAATGCAGTGTGAGAAGCAACCAAGATAGATTGCAGAGTCTAATATAGCACACATCACTTGCCCACGGTTTAATAAATACTATTATTGTACCTACAACTAAGAAGATCTCAAATTCAGTAAAAAGAAAATCAATACATGGCTCCAAGATGACAGTGATAGTAAAATTTTCTGACAAATGTTTTAAAGAAGCCCCTTTTAAGATTGTTCCAATACATAAGAGGAACACTTCTCCATTGCTGGTGGGAATGCAAACTTGTACAACCACTCTGGAAAATGGTATGTCAGTTTCTTAGAAAATTGGGAATTGCCGGGCAGTGGTGGCGCACGCCTTTCCCAGCACTCGAGAGGCAGAGGCAGGCGAATCTCTGTAAGTTTGACACCAGCCTGGTCTACAAGAGCTAGTTCCAGGATAGGCTCCAAAGCCACAGAGAAACCCTGTCTCGAAAAACCAAAAAAAAAAAAAAATGGGAATCAGCCTATGTCAGGACCCAGCAATACCACCACTCTTGGGCATATACCCAAAAGATGCTCAATCATAGTATAAGGACATTTGTTCAACTATGTTCATAGCAGCATTACTTGTAATAGTCAGAAACTGAAAACAAACTAGATGCCCTTCAACAGAAGAATAGATAAAGAAAATGTGGTGCATTTGCACAATGGAGTACTGCACAGCAGTTAAAAAAAAATGACATCTTGAAATTTGCATGCAAATGGATGGAACTAGAAAAAACATACCGAGTGATGTAACCCAGACCCAAAAAGATGAACATGGTATGTACTCACTCATAAGTGGATACTGGCTGTAAGGCAAAGGATAACAAGCCTAAAGTCCATGACCCTGGAAAAACTAAGTAGCAAAGTGAACCCTAAGAAAAACATACATAGATCCACCTGGAAAGGGGAAATATACAAGATCGCCTGACAAAATTGGGAGCATGGGAGTAGGGGAGAAGGGAGGGTAGAAGGGAAAGAGGAGGAGGGGAGAAGGAGAGGGGTGAAGAGAACTTGAGGGAATGGAATAGTCAAAATGGAGGAAGGACAGAGATGAGAGCAAGGAAAGAGATATTTGATTGAGGGAGCCATTATAGGGTTAGCAGAAACCTGGCACTAGAGAAATTCCCAGGAATCCACAAGGATGACCCCAGCCAAGACCCTAAGCAATAGAGGAGAGGGTGCCTGAACTGGCCTTGCCTTGTAGTCAGACTGATGACTATCTTAAATGTCACCATAGGACCTTCACCCAGCAACTGATGAAAACAGAGGCAGAGACCTGCATTGGAGCACTGGACTGAACTCACCCACTCCGGCCAAACAGGGAAGGAACCAGCATAGGACCAAACTAGACCCTCTGAATGTGGGTGACAGTTGTATGGCTGGGGCAGACTGTGGGGCCACTGACAGTGGCACCAGGATTTATCCCTACTGCTTGTACTGGCTTTTTGGAACTCTTTCTCTTTGGATGGATACCTTGCTCAGCCTAGATATAATAGGGAAGGCCTTGGACATTCCCCAAAGCAATATGCCTTACCCTCTCTGAGGCAGGAATGGGGAAAACAAGGGTAGAGGGTATGGGAGGAGGGGAGGGACTGGGAACTGGGATTAATATGTAAAATAAAAAGATTGTATTTTTTTTAAAAAAATAAAAATAAAATTTCCAATACGCAGTTGCTTACTTTATTTTTTATATTTATTTTTTCATTTTACATGCCAACCACAATTCCCCCTCCTTCCCCTTCTCCCACTCCTGCCCATCTACCCCCAACCCCCCACCCCCGCCATCCACTCACCAGAAAGGGGAAGGCCTCCCATGGGGAGTAAACAAAGCCTGCCACATCATGTTGAGGCAGGATCCAGCCTCTCCTCCCTACTCTCCCATGTCCATATGAAGGCCAAGCAAGATATCCCTCCATAGGGAATGGGCTTCAAAAAGCCAGTTCATGTACTAGGGACAGATCCTGTTCCCACTACCAGGGGTCCCACAAACAGACCAGGCTACAAAACTGTCTTCCACATATAGAGAGCCTGGTTCAGTCCCATGCTGTCTCCCCAGCTGTTGGTTTAGTCCATGAACTCCCTCAAGTCATTATATAGTGGAGAATTTACAAACCTCTGTGGGGTTTTTCTTCATGATTTTGACCATTCCTTCTCCCTCCCTCTCTTCAGCTTCAACTGGACAACTGTAGTTACTTACTTACTAAAAAAAAGAAAGAAAGAAAGAACAGAAAGAAAGAAAAAACACTAAATGAGCCAGGCAGTGACGGATTACACCTTTAATCCCAGCGTTTGGGAGACAGAGGCAGGTGGCTCTCTGTGAGTTTGGGGCCAGCCTGGTCTACAAAGGGAGTTTCAGGACAGCCAGGATTGTTACAGAGAGAAGCCCTGTCTCAAAGAAACCAAAACAAAACAAAAACAAAGTTAATGATTATTTTTAATTCTCTAAATTTATAGGGCATAAGGTAGCATTTAAACATCGGTATACAGTAGATACTGACCAAACCAGCATATTTAATATTTCAATCTTCTTTTCATTGCTATGTGTCTGAAGCCTTTTCTTTTAGTTATTCTTAAGATATCCAGGACAGACCGTGTCTGTATGTCAAAGAGACACATGCATGAGCATATTACTGCTGCTCTATCCACAATAGATAAGATATGGAATCAATCTATATTGTCATGAATGGATTAATGTTTAAATAAAATGCAGTATATATAATTATAAATTGGAACCAAATGAAAATATATATTTGGTGAAGAAACGGGAACTTTAAAATAAATAACCAAGTGTTCAAGAATTTGAGCCAACCCAAATGATAAAACTCAAAGAAATTCATACCAAGCTATATAACTAAGCTTTTGAAAACTTAATCACAAAAAAGTATATTGCTATGATGAGACATGGCACCTTATGTACAAGTCACAATTTCAATGGCACCAAATTTTCCACACACATAAAATATAGAGACTAGAAACTAGCACCACTGGAGTTTTTCCAGTACTGATAAAACTGTTAACTGATATTACTATACCTAGTCAAAATAGCCTTCAGAACTGTGCTGGAAATTAAGTCATTCTCAAACAAAGAAAAACGTTCTTCTCCAAAGAGTTTTCTAAATAACAGAAAAACAATAAAAGAAGGAATAATTAAACTTCAGAAAGAAAGAAAAAACCTATGGTGAATACAAGATGCTTTCCATACATTTTGTGCTCTTATTCTTAATTTTTGAAGCAAAATGTATAATATTTTCTGGTATGACTTTAAATGTGTACTGAAGTAACCTATACTAAGGTAGAAAAAAGAGAATACAATGAGGGAAAATAGAACAAAGAACAAAGAATCAAGCAGAAATCAACTGTAATATACCAAAATTACATTAGTTGTAAAGAATCTAAGTATAGCAATTAAAAGAGTGGGAGTCTGGAAGGGAAAATATAATCTTAGACTACCTACAAATATATTCTAACTTCAGACACATATATTTACCAAGGACAGAGAGAAATTACATAATAACAAAAAATATGATCAACCAGAAAAGCGTAGATTTAGTAAATGTATGTGGATTAAACAATAGTGTTACAGAATGCTGAACAAAAAAAATAGCCAAATCCAATACTATGGATAGAGATTACAGCATTTTTCTCAACAATAATTGGGAGAATTAATACTGAAAAATAAGTAAAGTTATTGAAGAATTCAACCATACAATCAATTAAGAGAGTCTTCATGAGACACACACACACACACACATATGTAGTATATAACAATAACAGAATATATATTCTAAGTGCATATTATCTTCAAGATACTATGAGAGAGCAACAAAACTAAATTATACAATGACCATAAAGTAAACCTCAACAAATCTGAAAGCAATAAAGTCTTATTGATTGTGCTCTTCAGTCACAACTCTAATTAGAAAATAAATGTATTTCCAAGCTTTTAAAAACTAAACAACATACTTCTAAGCCCATGCATCAATGAGAAAATAGAAATATAAATTTAAAAATATACTGAGATGGTGATACTAGATGAAGAAAAACTTGACACATTTCCACTAAAATCAGGAATAAGGAAAAGATGTCCATTCCCCCATCTCATGTTCAATGTAGTGCTTGAAGTCTTCACGAGAACAGTAAGACAAGAGAAGAAAATAAAAGGGATACAAGGGTGAAAGACAGAAGTCAAAGTATCCTTATTTACAAACTATGTCATTCTATGTATAAAACACCTTTATATTTCCACCAGAAAATCTTAAAACTGATAAATAAATTCATCAAAGTAACAGGATACATTAAATTACAAAAATCAGTAGCCTTCCTATACACTGCAGAAAAACATACAGAAAAAGAAGTTAGGGAAATAATCCCATTCATAGTAACGGAAAGAAATACCTTAAAATAAACCTAACCAAGGAAATGAAAGACCTATACAGTGAAAACTTTGAAACACTGAAGAACAAAAATTGAAGAGGTTAGGGGAGGAATAACTAACTCTAAGGCCATTTTTAAAGCCATATGAAGCTCTACTATTTATTGTATGTATTTTTCATATAAAAAAGTATAATTGGAGTTACCCACACAGGAGATTATGCTCATCTGGAAGCTATAAGTTACCAATTTTTTTAAAATGTAAGATGTGGGATATTTCCTTTTCAATAATCATAGGTATCCCAGATATTCTCCAGACAATACAAGCTATTGCCATTGCAATTGGTTGCCCATCAGAATGTGATAGTATTGCTCAGGCACAACAGACATTGGTCACAGGACATGACGAAATAAAGGCAATACTGAGTAGAAAGCTTCTGCTGAATAGCTCTCACATACTGAGTGTGCTGTGAGGCTGCTGAAAGAAAAAATTCATGATCAGTTTGACCCAGGTGCAAACCCTGTAAACTGCAATAATGACTGACATGACAAAGTGTAACCATGGGTTCAATAGTGACATAAATATTATGGGGATAATCAGCTGTTTCTGGTTAGATTTAAGGCCCACTTGACCAGAGGAAACTCTCTCCTAGTACTGCATATCTGGTCAAGAACCATAATTGGAGCCCCAGGGCTGTGCCTATTACCATTATTTTGCTAAATTGAAGTAGTATAAAACTGCCCTCTAATCTAAATATCTCTCTCTCTCTCTCTCTCTCTCTCTCTCTCTCTCTCTCTCTCTCTCTCTCTCTCTCTCTCTCTCTCTCTCTCCATACTGTAGGGTAATTCTCAGGCTTCATCACAGATAGTTTTGTGCAATGGATGGGAGTTAATGGAGAAACTCACAACTGGTCAAAGTGCAGAAAATGAGTGACTATGGGGTGTGCAGCCATAAATGGGACATCTTTATCACATGCCCATCCCAAGGCTCAGGGACCACCACAGAAGCAGGACAAGAAGACTGTAAGAGTCAGAGGTCAGGAGACTCTGAGCAAAACAATGTCTTCTGTACATGACAGGACTGACTGCTGTCCTCAAGAACTCACAAAAGCTGTGGTTGCCTGCACAAGGTGTGCAAAGGGTCCAGTCAGTTAATACTCTGGCATGGAGTACAAAGGGGTTCATTAACATCCACCCATAAGTGAGGAACTGGACAATTGATGGCTTCTGAAGGAGGAAGAGTCAGTTCTCTTTAAGGATATGGTTCCTGGTAGGTAGGTCACACTCTATTTCATGGTCTAACTCCCAGAATCATATGGGCAGCTCAAATTATAATCAATGGATCATTGAGCTGAAAATTTTTCAAAAGGATGTTGAGCTGAATTCAAACGTCGATAAAAACATACAAAAAATATTTGGGAGCTAGCTAAAATAATACCCAAATGATAATGCACAGTGCTGCATGAAAGTAAAGTATGTCATCAATGGCTTCAACCCTTAGAATCTCAAAGAAATAAAAGCAACACAAATGCAAAGCAAGCGGAGGAAATGATATAAATAAGTATGCAAATAAAACCACTGTGACTCAATAAGGAAGAGAGATTTCAATGACCTAACATTTCATATGATCTTATAAAATATCTTATCTATGAACTTCATATATCCACATATTGTATTTTGATTAAAATTACCACCCCGCTGTTTTTTTTTCCTCAAATTCTTCTTCTAACTCCTTCACCACCTCTCCCAACTTCCAATGAACTTAAAAAACCTCACTTAGTGGTACCCATGTGTTCATAGGTATGCAATCATCTCCTGGAACATAAGTACCCTTTCAAAAGCCACATTCCTGAAGAAAAAATGACTGTCCCCCTCCCAGATGCCATCACTTGCCTATAGCTTCTTAACTAGGCACGGGACTTGATAACACTCTCCCTGTCCATGCTGGAATTTTGGCTTGCTGTTGTGCAGATCTTGTATATGCAGTCGTAACTTCCATAGTTATGTTATGTCTGTCAAATATTATTTTATTGTAGACATCTGCTACCTCTAGCTCTTGTTGTCTCCCCACCCCCTCTTCTGCAATGGTCCCTGAGCACTAAGCAGAGAGGGTGAGAAAAAGGTGGCTCTTTTGAACTTGGTATCCACAATCTTATTCTCTGCATGTTGACCATGGTGGATCTCTGCATTAATTTCCAGCTCTTAAAAAAAAAAAGAGAAAGCTCCTCTCATGAGAGCTGTGAGATGCACCAACCTATAGATATAAAGATAAGAACTTATGGGGAAGGAAGATACTATGTCCATTTAATCAAACAATAGCATTATTAGGTTCTCCTCTAGAATCTATGGCTTAGACAGGCACAGGTTTTTGTCCCAGTTAATAATACCAGGTGTATATTCAGGTTTATGGAGTAGACTTTAAAACTTATCAGAATGTGGTCAGTTACTCCCATCAAATTTATGCCAGTGTTGCCCCAGTACACATATCATTACTAAAGTTCAAAAGGTTTATAGCCCAGTAAGGCTGTTGATTACTTTTCTACCCTGATAGCATGCATAGAACCTTCTAGAACTACCAAAATTAGCCAATAGCAATAAAGCTTCCATCTTGATTTTTCCATGTCCCATGACTCAAGTGTGTGGCATTGTTAACAACACGGTCTTTCTATCAATTTCTTGAGAGTAACTAAAAGCAGTAGCAATAGTCTATAATGTTTAGGAGTGGGCCAGTGAGACCCCACTGACTAAAACCTTGAAAAGATGTAGTTTATGTCTTGCACTGGTTTTGTGGTTTTAGTTCCAGATCACAGTAGTTGTTACCAGATATTAATTCAACCTCTTTACAATCTCTTGGAGGGAAAATAAGGGTGAGAAACTACTATTACCCTGTTACTCAAATCAAAGATAGCATAAAAACAAAAGTTATAGAGAGCATGACTCATAGACATTGGTACAAAAAAATCCTTAACAAAATACTAAGAATGACACTCAGATGTATGTAATGGAAAGTATACACCATAACTAAGTAGTTTACTCTAGAGACACAAGTCTGGTTCACATCTGAAAATCTGTGCTATTCAGCGTATTAACAGTCTACAAAAGAAAAAAGTACATATTAATATCAGTCTATTCAGGAAAACAATTGGATTAAATTCAACATTCATTCATGATAATTTCTCTTAGTAAAAAAAATAGGAGTAGAAGGGAATTTCCTCAGCAGGAAGAGCATTTGAAAAGTACCTGAAGCTAGCATTACAGTAAATTATGAAAAATGACTGCCTTTCGAGCAGTAAAGGGAGTTCTGTGCAATGCAAAAGAACAAGAAAATAAAAGTTTATATACCAGAAGAAATAAATACTTCCCTTTCTGAAGATAATATGATTTATCTGCATAGAATTTCCCAAGAAGCTAAAAATAAATCTTACACAAAGAATGTTAATTCAGCAAGAGCCTGGGATGTAAAATCAAAGTGCTAAAATCAAGTACAGTGTTTCAACATAAAGTAATGAGCATCAAGCCACTGAAGTTTAAAATGCGGTACTGCTTTCATCTGCAGGAAAGGAGGAGGAGGGGAGCAGGAAGCAAAACAAATGAAACAAAAAGAGATGGGAGGAAAAAACAAAAGAAAAAGGTATAATTAGAGGCTATAGAGAGTATAATTCTGGAAAATATTCATCATTGTTATAGTTAGACAGGAGCACAAAGATGAGGTGCAATATTGCACACTAAAGAATTTAGATTATAATAATATGTTGCAAATTTAAATAACTAGGACTTTGACAGTTTTCATCATAAAGAAATAATATTAGAGATAATGTATTGAACTATATTTAAACGTTGTATCATGTATGTATGTATTGAAACATTATTCTACACCTATCAGTAAATACACTTTGTGTTTCTCTTAATTAAAATTTAAGTTTAGACAAGAACAAGGACAGCATCAATTGATATGCTAACAAAGAAGGGGTAAAGCTCACTAGGTGTCAACCTTAGACAAAGAACTACAGGCAACTAAGGCAATCTGAGAGCAGGAGAAATAGTCTTCCCAGGGAAAAGGTCCCCCAACTGGTTATCCAATACCAAGTGGTCAGCTCTGAGATCATGTACATACAAGTGACATTATATAGACCAAGGAGGGTGTGTGTGTGTGTGTGTGTGTGTGTGTGTGTGTGTGAATGTGTGTGTGAATGTGTGTGTGAATGATTAAGGGAAAGAAGACTATGAATTTGAGTGAGAGCAAGGGTGTACATGGAAAATATTGCAAGGAAGAAAGGGAAGTGGGGAAATGATGTACTTATATTTTAATTTCAAAATATAAAAATGTTTTTTAAAGATGTGTCAGAGACTGTCCAATCAAAGTAAATAAACTTAAGTTTAAAATGAATTGCATAAACACAACAGATTTTTTTAGAAATATTGCTGCTCTGTTCTTGGCCACTCTGTGATTCTCACATGCGGCCTCTGATTTCTTTTGCAATTCTCACTAGTTGATTAATCACTCTAACAGGTCTCTAAATCTTTCTTATCTGCACATCTTCAATTTCCTGAAAAATAGCCCCAGGAGAGCAAGTTTTTCTTTAGGATGTAGCAACAGGCATCAGAACAATGATCTCCTGAGAGCCTAAGATAATGAAAAGAAGGCAGACCTGGGGCTTTAGAAATTGTACCTCATCCCAGGTTTTACTAATTAGCAGAGTCATCTAGGAAAATCTACTTATTCTCTGCAGATTTTAGTAAGTTCATCATGAAAGAATAATCTCGGAGGAAGCCATTAGCTGTGACATTCTAGGAAATAAAACACAGGCTGCCCTAGGGAAGGGAATTTTCCTTATCCTGAGCTAATTGGGCTGGGTCTGTAAATGCCGTTCCAGTTCTTAGACACCTGTAATGATTGCCTACTCTTAAGACATCACTGTGGTTTCAGGGCCTTCTGTGTGCTGGAGCGGGGGAACTGACGTTGCAGATAAGCTGTTTGGGTAAATGTTTGGAAAATAGACCAGCTAAGAAAGGTAGGAGAATGAGACACGAAGTTCATGTCAGGCAAAGAGGTGGTTGAATCTGAGACTCAGGCAGTTCCAAGAGGCAGCTCACTCAGTGGTGTTTGGAAGGAATCTAGGTGACTGGAACCAGCATAGCAAAGAAGCTTTCTCTTTTCCAAGACCAACCAAGACATGCCTATTGAATAGCAGTTCCAAACGCATAAGGATATCATTAAACCAGGAGCCAGGGGTTAAATAAGGAAAAGAGAAGAGAGTAGAGGGATAGGAAGAGGAGAGAAGGAAGAAGAAAGGAGACAGAAAAAAAACCAGAATATGAGGAAACAAGAGAAAGAGAGACTAATTAACAAGGTGGACTGTTTAAGCATAATATACTGTGACAACCTGATTGACCTCCCAAACTCTTCTTTGATTCAACTTCTACATTATCATCAAATGTATTCACTGAAGCCCATAGCAGTGATCTTGTTTTCTGAAAGAGCGCAAAAATAGGTATTTGGGATTGAAGGGAGGAAAGGGGGGGGGAGAAATATTGTAATTATAATCTCAAAAATTAAATACATATACCCACACCTTTATAGTATATTCAGCATAAACTCTAAGCAATACATTTTCCAGTTGTATTGATATATAGTTGAAATATTTTAAAAAGTGTTTACAGTTAAGGTTCACAGTATGATGTAGTGAATCTAACATATAAAGCTTGTTGAAGATCAGAGTGAAGAGCTAAGCCAGTAGTTAGATATAGAAGCCAGGCAGTGGTGGCACACACCTTTAATCCCAGCACTCAGAGAAAGAGGTAGCTGGATCTCTGTGAGTTCAAGGCCATCCTGGGCTACACAAGATTGAATCTGTCTAAAAGAGAAACGGAACTCTACATAAAGGTGACCCTAGCACTTGGGATTACATGCCTTTAATCCCAGCACTAGGGAGGTGGGATACAGGATATGGCTGGGTGGAGAGGAATATAAAGCAGGAGGACACAGAAGCTTGGATACAGCCTGAGGATTCATTCTGAAGGCAGTCTGAGGCTTCAATCTGAGGATGCAGTCTGAGGATTCAATCTGAGGATGCAGTCTGAGGATTTGTAGAGGGAATTCAGGCTGAGGTTTTGTAGTCTGAGGATTTGTTGAGAGAGGACCGCCACTTTGGTCTGAGGTAAAGGTAGGAGCTAGTGGCTGTTCTCTGAACATCAGTATTAACTCTTATATATGACTCTGGGCTTTTATTATTAAGACCAATTAGAATTCATGCTACAGTATGATGCTACACACACGCACACACGCACACGTACATGAAAGTAATTACCCAATAAAGATAATTATAATTCTATCATCTCACATCATTACCACAGTTTCAAATGTACAGAAATGCACATTGATTTTAAAGACATTCCAGGACAGAACCATTTCAGAAAAGAGCTTCATGGTGCTCTCTACAACAAGGACCGTATCAGAGTTTTTCATGGCTTTATTTTCTCATGTTTAGTGACCAAGATATTCAAAGGATGCTGTAGTTGAGGATTAAAGAGATCCAAGTACAGTTTGTACTTGATATAATCTATGTAGTGGTGGTCTTTCTGGCATGCAGAATTACAATAGGTTTTTTTTTTTTGCAGGGGGGCGGGATCATGGCAGCTTGCATCAATACTGTAAAGGAAATCTTGTGTGCTCAGGTCATATGCTACAGGGTGAAAATCCCTTGGCAAAGCCCCCAACAGTCAATATGTAATAGAGCTATGGGAGTAAGATCAAAGATACAATAGCAACTAAGGAAGGGGAGGAGTCAGTCAGCAGCACACGTACAATTGGGAAAGGTACAGGCAGTGTGCAAAGCAAGACCAAGAATGGCTATGGTGGCTAAAACCTGTCAGTATATAAAGGTGGGTTTGTACAAGCCCTTGAGGGACCATACCTACCACTGTGTCCTCTTGATGTCAGGCATGGGTCTTTGGGAATTTACATTTGCTTGGCTAGGTATTGGTCACACATTGGGCCAATTCTCTTTCCTTTTAGAACACAAAAATCTACTCTTACTTTTCACTTATAAAACTTACCGAAGTGCCTTTATTCTAAGAGTTTCCACTTTGAATTTTAAATGATGTTGCAACAGTTAAGATTGTGAAGATTCAGGAATGGACTGAATACAATTTTTATTGTGAAATGGACATGAACCATGAACCATTAGATGTTCCAGGCATAATAATATGGTTAGTGAAATGGTCCCTCAAATGGCCATATGATAAAGGGTGGCACTATTTGGAAAGGTGGAGTTTTGTACGTGGTCCTTATGTCATTGAAAATCACTCTCAAAGGGGATTATGAGACTCTGATCTACTTCCTGCCCTGTGTGGTGAGGGGTTTTGCTTCATAATGTGATATTACTGTGCTTTGATGTCCTCACAAGAGGCCTAAAGCCATGAGGACACACAGTCTTTGATGGCAATCTCCAGTACCATGAGCAAAGGCAAACCTTTTCTATTTATAGGTTAACTACTTCAGACATTTCCTTCTAGCTAAAGCTAAAGCTCTAGATAAAGCTAACTAATACAATATAGAAATGTCACAATTGTTGGTTTTGTATACCAAAAGCTTAGTGTATTCATTTCTTAGTTCTAAGAGCTTTTTCAGAATATGTAATTTTCTATATAAATAATAACGTGAAATTTGCAGAAACAATTTTTCATCTTCCTATTCATTCAGAATGAACTTCTTCCTTCTTTCCCTTCTTCTTTACTCCTTTCTTACCTTCCTACTTACCCCACCTCTCCCTTCCTGCCCCTTTCCTTCTTTGCTTCCTTTCTTTCTTATCTAATTGCTCTATGTAACCCTTTAGTACTGTATTGACTACCGTAAGAATTCTTGTCGGATCATTGAGGAAAACATTGCTTTCCCACAAGTAAGCTGTATGCATTGTTATTATATATTTATATTGTTGTGATATTGGGTGCATATATTATTATAAATGAAATATTGCATTGACAGTTTTATTATTATATAAGGACCATCTTGATATTTTCTAAAATATTTTTAGTTAAAATGCATTTATTTTATTCTATTTTTCTGGTTTTTCAAGACAGGTTTTCTTTGTAGCACTGGTTGTCCTGGAACTTGCTCTGTAAACTAGGCTGACCTTGAACTCACAGAGATCTGCCAGCCTCTGCCTCTAGAGTGCTGGGATTAAAGGTGTGTGCCACCAATACCTAGCTAAAATACATTTTTAGTCTTTAAATATAGTTGCCATGTTTCCTTGGTTTTTGTAATAATAAAGTACCTTCTTTGGGTTTTTTCACTTACTTTCAGTCTGTTTTTCTTTCTTTTGTTTCATCCCTTCTTGCTTTTTCTTTATTTCATTCATCATTGACTCTGGTGACACAGGGTTTCACTATACATCCCAGACTATCCTTCAAATTTGTGCTCCTCCTGTGTCAGTTGCCTAAACGTTGGGATTACAATTGTGAATAAGCCAGTCATCAACCCAAGTCTTCTTAAAGCTAAATTGAGTCTGCATACACAGTCTATAGCTGGTTCTTGGTCTATAAAAATCGATTGATTAAATTTTTACTTCATGTATGGTAATGTTTTGTTTGCATATATGTGCACCATGTACACGACTGGTGCCTGAGTGCCTGAGTGCATTGAACTTGGGTTTCAGATGGTTGTGAATTGCCATGTAGATGCTATGAACAGAACCTGTGTTGTCTGAAAGAGCAGCAAGTGCTCTTAACTCTCCAGACCCAGTTAGTTCTTGGCCTTTCCAAAGACATTCTGTCACTCTCTGTCTTTTATAAATTACGTATCTTCAAACTCTGTTTTATTGTTATTATTATGTGTGGTTTTTTTATGGTGTGTGCACGTGGATATGCATATGACATATCATGGGTCTGGAGGAGGGAGGACAATTTTTACAGGGGCATTGAATTCAGGTCATCAGGTTTACACACCAAGTGCTTTGACCAGCTGAGCTAGCTTGCTGGCTCACACTTTCTGTCTTTTGATTGGATAATTTAGCTCACTTAACTAGAAAGTCATTATTGATAGGTAGACTTATGATTGCCATTTTGTTCATTGATTTGTGTCTCTCTCATTGTTCCCATTTCTATCTCTTGCTGTGGCTGTTTTTTTTCTTGAACATTTTATGTAGTAGTGTGTTCTCATTCCTTTCTTTTTACATTTTATGTATTTACTATATATTTTGTTTTGTGGTTAATATGGAAATTATATACATTTTATAGCTTTAGCAATTACTTTAATCTGAAAGCAATTTATCTTCAATTGCTATAAACAACTTTATTTCCCCCACATAATTCACATTTTTAAGCATCTCCTGGTCACTTGGTTCTGCAAATCTTCTTAGTACTCTGTATAAACCAAGAAAAAGATGAGATTTGGAGGCTGAATCCCACATAACAGTGAGGAATAAAAGGCTGCAGACTTTCTCTTGAAACATAGGGTGGGGGTGATATAGATAAACTGAACATGTACTTCTTACTTTCTTTAATGTATATATTCTTTGATTTCTGCTTAGAACTTACTTGTATGACTACAAGGCCTACACACAAGAAAAAAACAAAACAAAGTAAAACACTTATAGCTGGTGGTTATAACTGATTTACTTTGGAAAGATGATAGTTGAAACTCACATTCCACCATCCTCCCTAAAATTTTAACTATCACTATTTTTGATGCTTTCCTAGATCTTATTACAATGTAAAGAATTCAAATTTACCTTTAATTATTGCTTAAACAGCTATCCACTAGCACTCTCTGCCACTTTCACTTGCTAGTCTGCCAGCAACTCACTTGGCATTCCTAACTTGTGTCCTGTTGCCTTCATATATTTGCCCCTATAAAAATTTCCCATTCTCTTTCTCCATGATGTTTTACTTAGCTACTTTAGTTAGTGGACATTTCTTTCTTCTCCTTCACTTCTTGTAGTGCTTTGTATCATATTGAGGAATTAATCATTAGAATTAACTCCACAACACTGTCTCCCCCATCTACATTTGGGTGTTTGTATGTGTTTGGACTTTTCTCAAAAGTATGTACTCTCAAGCTAAGCTGGGAGAGGTTGAGTCTAATATTAATTTTCATGTCCTACAGTGGTTACAATACTAAACACTCAAGAGGTCCTTAAATTTCACTGCTTTACATTGGCCAATACTTGATGTATCCCTGAATCTCCTTACTTCAAGTCCTTCTCGCTCTATTTGAAACCTCGCAAGTGCCTCTTCACTAATTTCCACAAAATCACACCTGGCTTTCTAAATGCAAATAAGATATGACTCCTCATCCAAAATAAGACCACTAATTATTTCTCATTCCCTAAAGGAAAGGTCTAGGACATGAAAAGAAGCCCTACTAGAGTTTTGTAAAAACTAAGATCATTTATTTTTAATGCTTTTATCTGCTACCCTATCACACCCTTACTTGATCTGGGACTCGACGCATGTCATATGCTCGGCAAATACTTGATGACTCAATGAATATGCAAATGAGTTATGAATCATTTAATGTCAGAAATAAAACTTCTGAGATTATGGTTTTGGAAATCTAATTCAGCCTTATTGATTTTCAGATTAGTAAAATGAAGTTCAAAGAGTTTAGCCCTAAGCCAGTGTTCATTTCAATGCCACTGAAGAACTGAACTTTGGCACATTCAGAATGAGTTTTCCAAATGGAATGAAATGCTCATTCTCTGAACAACTTTAAGTAGAGGAAACATTAAAGGGACAAGAATGGAATTCACTGTTGGATAATGCTAGAAAATGTTAGAATTTAGAACAATATAGTATTTTAATAGGCCCAAAGCAGTTCCTTTATTGACCAATGATATTCACAGCAGACAGAGGGAAATCCCACATCACTTCTCCTTTTCTGTTTAAATAAAAAGGAAGGATTTTAACTTTAATATAGTAAAATTACATATAAAAAATGGGTATCAAGCAAGAATTATAGCTACAATATTTATATCTACTTTATCTTTTATCATAACTAAGGAAAACTATAACTATCAATTCTTTAACTCCATCAAAGATTCCAGAAGGATATAATATTACCTAAGTAAACAGGAAGTGCATCAAGAAAAGACATTTATTCCCTTCTTTGTGAAGAATGTTAAAAGTCCAGAGCCATTTTCCAAATATAGAATTTTATGAAGCAAAAAGGGGCCAGTTGTTTAAATCTAACAACAACACAACAATAATAATAAAAATAATAATCCAATAGCTTTATAGGGCAAGGATATGATTTTGCCTAAATATGAATGCCTTAGCAGCCATCCCTCTACCACATAGAAAACATGGCCATGAAGAGTTCACTAAGTAGAAGCAACCAGTGATTTTTAAAAGTGTATATATTTAATAGAGGGGGAGTCCCTGATGGTCAGAGAATGATAGCCCTTTGGTTTCAAAGGCATACTAAGTAAATGAGTTTTTCTGTGTCTCCAAATTCATTTTCCATGATATCAAAATTTGTTTGTTACTAAAATGTAAGAGAAGGCTTTCTACACTTAATTTGTGAGATTGTTGCCCATCAAAAATGAAAATGGTTTCCTTTTTCATTACCAAAAGCGTGTGAAAGCACTCCCACTTGTCCTAAAGAAACACATTTCTTCAAAGTGGCACAGAAACAACCAGTTTGGAACTTGAGTATTTATTAACAGAATTGTTTTATTGTTTTTATTGAGCTATGCATTTTTCTCTGCTCCCCTCCCCTTCTACCCTCTCCCATGGTTTCCATGCTTCCAATTTACTCAAGAGATCTTGCCTTTTTCTACTTCCCATGTAAATTAGATCCATGTATCTCTCTCTCTTAGGATCCTCATTGTTGTCTATGTTCTCTGGGGTAGTGAACTGTAGGCTGGCTTTTCTTTGCTTTATGTCTAAAGCCACTTATGAGTTAGTGCATATGATATTTGTTTTTCTGGGTCTGAGTTACCTCACTCAATGTGATGATAAACAGAATTTGTAACAGCTCATAACCAACTTGTTCTGAGATTGTGTGTGTGTGTGTGTGTGTGTGTGTGACAGAAAGAACCATTTTGTGAAAAAAAAAAGTAGTCTTGTATTAGGCAATCATGATTACTAATTACTCAACCAAATGAAACAAAGCTAGATTAAATATTGGATTTCCTTTGGTTCCCAAGCATTCTGTTGAGCCCGTTGCCATTTACAACCTTTAGCCACATTTTTTTTTATAGCACTGAGATTTCCTTCCTGATGAATCTTGAAGGATCAGCTTCTCCTGAAGGGCAATTCTTGGGTAATTAAGAGATTCCTAGAAGCACAAATTCTGGACTTCTGGGCCATGTGGTTCAGACAGATATTCATATTCTCTCTCTCTCTCTCTCTCTCTCTCTCTCTCTCTCTCTCTCTCTCTCGTCTTATTTACTGTTTTTTTATTTCTGAGAGGGAGAGAGAGAGAGAGAGAGAGAGAGAGAGAGAGAGAGAGAGAGAGAGAGAGAGAGAGAGAGAGAGAGAGAGAACATGAAGTTGGCTGGATATGGTCGTGGGAAGGATCTTGGAGCAGTTGTGAGTTGGGAAAGAATGTTTCCCAGAGAAATAATTAAAATACGTTGTAGGAAAAGTGTCATTAATCAAAACCACAGTGAAAACTAGAGTTAGTGGTGTAGGATTTGAGACCTTAAGAGAACCTACTAAGTTCTTGAAGTCAGAATATGGAAATTGCATAGTTCCTCCTTACATATAGTAGAAAATTACTAATATTTTCTTTTATCTTTTTAACAGTTTTATTTATGTAGGGCTGGCATAAAAAATACATACTTACATAACCTCGAATCTCTATAGCTTGACTAGATGATTTAATCTTATGGGTCTGTTATTGTATATGGGGTTCATCATTGTCCCAAATGTCCTTTATGTGACCCATAACTGTGATTTCAACTTCTAATAAATTTTTGTTTGGTCATTTTGTTTCATATTGCATTGAATTGTTTCTTTGCACTTACTTGAAGTCCACTGAGCTTCCTTAAAACAAGTTCCTGCTCAAGAGTAGGTAACCATTACAAAATAAACTCTATATTTTTGTATGTGTGCATTTTATTTTGTTTTTTTGACATATATTTTTGCCTATTTAGAGGAGTTACAGGAGCAAAAAGAATATGATCAAAATTATTGTATAAAAAACCAATACAAAAATAAAACCACAGGTAATAGCATAGTTAATGGTGAAGGCGAGAATGCTTTTCCCCTAAAATATTGAATAAGACATGGAAATTTGATATAATCATTAGATAACATTGACAATAAATTCTGATTTGTGCAATGACATAAGAATAAAATTATGAAAGATATCCAAACCAAAGTAATTTTCTTTTTGTTTTCAGATTTCATGACACTAAGCCAACAAGCTATGGACCATAAATAATTTCATCTAGGATGCAAAATATAAGGTTCATAATTTAAAGTTGATTGTCTGTATGTTAACAATCATATATAGTAAATTAAAGTATAAAATATATTTAACAAAAAGATAAAATGTTAAGCACCACTTTCTTGTGACAAAACTGATAAAAGACTCATTAGACTTCCCATAGGAATTGAAGATATTGTTGAGAGAAAGTAAAAGTTTCAAACAATCGAGAATTTAGATTTTCCTTTCACAAATTCAGAAAGAGGGACATGAAGATATCATTCTTCCCCAAATTGATCCATAGATTCAATGCATTTCCAACCAAATTCCCAGAGATATTTTATATAGAATGTGGCAAGCTGATTATTGTAAAATTCCTCTAAAAGTGAAAAGATTATGTGGTAGGTAAACATTTTCAAAAGGAAAACAAAGTTAGGATCAGCTAACAGTACCTGGTTTCAAAATATATTATAAAGATGTGATAATGAAGAGAGTATGGTATTGGCATAAAGATGTACAGAGAATTTATATAAGGATAAAATTCATGGGACAAAAACATTTGTGCACAATTGATATTTTTTTAATTTTTATTGTTAAAAGAAAAATTTACATTTACTCCCCTTGTTCCCGGCCCTCCTGCTCCCCCACTGCCCTCCCCCTGCTTCCTTATGATGGTGCAGGATACCCTGTCCTATGGGAAGCCCAAGGCCCTCCCCCCTCCATCTCAGTCAACTAGCCTAATTCCCATGCAATCAATAAATTGGCCAAGTCATGAGAAGAAAGTAACTAACTACATTTATTTAATCTTCAACCCAATCGAAGATCTGAGAAGGGAAATAACATTGATTTTTAACAAATCTTCAAGAAAAAGTTTGTAGGAGCAAAATTATTTTCAGCAAATGTTGGTGGTATAAATATAAATAAGTGAACTCTGAGTTGCATATTACATTTCAAATGCAAAACTTAAGTGAAAATGCATTAGAGAGATTAAAATATTAACTATTGTGTTTTATTAACTATTATGTTTTAGTTAATGATTTTCATACAACTTATTTTTATCATATTATTACAACTCCTTTCAGATCGTCCCCAACTTTGTTTGTTTACTATCAATATCTAGCTCTCTTTCTCAAAAACAAAAACAAAAACTGTGAACCAAAACAAATAAAAAAACCAGTAAGACAAAACAAAAACAAACAAACAAACAAAAACATGGAGTACATTTTGTGCTAGTGAATGCCTAGTGGATATGAGACCAATCCAGGAGTTTGTTTGATCTATCCAGTCTCATTACATTGGAGAAAACTGATTTTCCCTTCCCTGGCAGCTATGAACTGTAAATGGCTTTTTGGTAGGACTTTTTGCCCACTTTCCCTTCTCCATGTGAAATTTTGTTTGGCTTGAAATTGTGCAGGGTATTTTGCATGCTGTCATATGCATATCAGCACTGTCATATTTGAAAAACGCTAAATCCTTGGAGTAATCCACTGCCTGTGACTCTTACAATCTTTGCACCTCCCCATACACAAAGATCCTTAAGCCTGGAGGAGAGGGATTTGATAAAGACATTCAATTTAGGGTTGAGGACTTCAAAATCTCTCACTCTCTGCACAATATCTAGTTGTGGTTCTTTGTGTTAATTATCATCTACTCCAAGAAGAGGATTATTTAATGAGCACTGAGTGAAGCACTGATCTATGAATACAATAACATGTCATGAGGAGTTAGTTTATTGCTATGTTCTTTTAGAAGAGTAATAATACTAAGTTTTCTTATATGTCCATGACATATCTAATCTCAGGTTGTTGATCACCTTAGCAGTTGTCAGGTATGGATTAAATCTCATAGTGTAGGTCTTAAATTCAATTTAATAAAGTGGTTGGTTATACCCATAACATTGGTACCACTATGACACAAGTATGTCTTGCTATTGTAGTTTACAGAGTTTTTAGCTGGATGGCCCTGATGATTAATTACTTTACTCCCCCTATAGTAAGCAGAGTACTCTTCAGCATGAATGACAGTTGGAATGAAGCCTCCAGTTAGGCACTAGCTCCATGCTTGATGATATAAATAGATGTTGACTTCATCAATATGACCCTACTATCAGGCTGAAACAGCCCTGGAAATTACCTGTGATAATTGGAGGCATTTTATCAGACCCCTTTGGTCAATGACTTAAAAAGATAAAATCATGGCCGGGTGGTGGTGGCGCACACCTTTAATCCCAGCACTCGGGAGGCAGAGGCAGGTGGATCTTTGTGAGTTCGAGACCAGCCTGGTCTACAAGAGCTAGTTCCAGCGCAGGCTCCAAAGCCACAGAGAAACCCTGTCTCGGAAAAAAAAATTTACTTGGTAGCATAAAATGTCTAGTTGGGGCATTATCTGCCCCATTATTATAGTGACTCCACTTAAATTTATTTCATATATGTATGCATTTTAGAAAGCTTTTATAGTAGTTTGTTTCCATATAATTTTTAAAAAGAGCTCTAGTATTAGTTGTCCCTCTCTATAGTTCCTCCTTTATCTTGCTCTCCCATCCTTTTCCTCATTTAATCTGATTCTAGTTTCCTCTTTATCACTCCAACAACACTATATTCTATTTCTTCTACCTTGGGATATCCCCTTTGCACCTTGGTCTCTTATTAGGCCCCTAACATCTGTGTTTATTCAGATTATAGCACACACATTAAAAAACTTAAAAGTTAACATTCACATATAAGAGAAAATATGCAATATTTGTCTTTTGGAATCTGTGTTATGCCATTCATTATGATTGTTTTTAAACCAATCCCTTTACTTGCAATCATAGTTTCATTTTTCTTAGCATCTGAATAATATTCCATTATATAAATGTAGCATATTTCACTATAGATCTGGCTGTTTCCAGTTCAAGCTATTATGGATTCAACAGCAATTAACGTGAATGAACAAGTATCTCTGAAATAAGCTGTAGAATCTTTCAGTTATGTGCCAAAGAGTGGTATAGCTGGATATTTGGTAAATAGATTTTCAGCTTTTGGAGGAACCTGCATGATGATTTCCATAGTGGTTATAGCTGTTTACACCTCCACCAACAAGGACTAAGTGTCCTCTTTCTCCACATACTTGCTAGTACCTGATGTCATTTGTTTTTTATTAATCTTAGCCATTCTGACTAGAGTAAGATGAAATCTCAAAGTAGTTTTATTTTGCGTTTCCCTGACAACCAAGGATGTTGAACACTCCTTTAAGTGGCTTTCAGACATATTTTTTATCTTTCCAGAAATCTCTGCTTAGTTCTAAACTCCATTCTTAATTGGGTTATTTGATTTCCTGATGTTCAAGATTTTGGTTTTTTGTTTGTTTTTTCCGTTTTTTTGTTTGTTTTTTGTATATTCTACATACCAACTCACTGTCAGGTATATAATTGGTAAAGATTTTTTTTCCCATTCTGTCGGCTGCTGCTTTACTTGAATGGTGGTGTTCTTTGTTCTGCAGAGCTTTCTAGCTACAGGAGGTCTCATTTATTAGTTATTGTTCTTAGTACCTGCACAGTCAGATCCTGTTCATCAAGTTCTTTCCTGTAGCAATGAATTCAAACTTATTCCTTACTTTCTCTCCTGGGTGTCCGGTCTTACATTGAGGTCCTTGATCCATTTGAGTTAGTTTTGTACAGGGGGATAGATATAGATCTGTTTTTATTCTTCTACATGCAGCTATACAATGTGATTGGCACTTTTTGTTGATGATGCTGTCTTTTCTCTAGTATGTATTTTGTGTTGAAATGGGCACTTCAGACCAGAATGGAGAAGGGGAAGGAAGTCATAGGTAGCCTACGTGGGTCCCAGCTAACTGTGGTAGCTCTAGGGTATCTGATAGAGGGCTGTTCTGCAGTTTGACCGAGAGTCACAAAGGCATGTAGATTGGTTAGAAGGTGTGGGTGAAAGAGTAGGGGACCCTGGGTCCATACCACAAGGCTGAATTCCAAGGGTTATAAGTGGGCTAGGAGGGTAATGCTCTTAACTATAGGTTTTAAAATAAAAGTTCTTCAGAATAATTTGATAAATCTCTTGAGAATTTTAATCATGAATGTGTGTTATGTTAATTCAAACCCTTTTTCCCTGTCTTTTGATTTTCATGTGAGTTTTGTCCTATATTGTACTATTGTGGTGTGTTGCACTGATTTGGGTATGTTGTTCTACCTTTATGTTGCTAAGACAAATACTTCTTGTCGTGATATATAGTAATTCTCATGGGCTAATGGATTTTTTGTTGGTGTCTTGATGAAGATGTTGTGTGACAAAACTTTCCCTGGGGAGATGCAGCACACCTATCTACTCACCCCAAATAGGGAACCCCAGACAGACCAAAGTATGGATACCACTAAAGTCCAGTTTGGTGAACCATTGAATTTTACTGGGGTTACTTACAGGAGTATGGGCAAGGCATTGCTTACAGAAGCAGAAATGAGTCAAAAATTGCTACATCACCAAAGAAAGCCCACTGCAGTGTGCATGATAGTTCATGAAGCTGGGACATCCTACAACTTGAAGGCAGCTCAACAGGTTGAAGAATGCCCTTTCAGGTGGCTCAGCGGTCTAAACCCATTCTATGCATCTCAGCTGGTTTCTGCTTTTTCTAGGAAGCTGGTCTGGGCTCAGAGTTTCCTTTGCAGCTGAGCTTGTCTGACAGTCTTCTTGGCAGCTCCATTCCTCTGAGAGTCTTCTGTAAAGCTTGGCTCCACTTACTCTGGAAATGAGGAGCCTGGTGAACCTGGTCAGTTTCAGGGATTTCTTGAAGCTATTTTGAATTGTTTACCTACCTTTTAAAAGAACTCCCCTGTAGGATGGAATGATTCACTCTCAGAGGAAACTGTTATACAACATGTTTTACACTATATTAATAAGGAAAATTGATTTATAGTTTCCTTGTTATGACTGTCAGATTCTTATATCAAGGTAACATTGAGCCTATAAAATGAGTTGAAATGTGTTTCTATCCCTTGATTTTTGAAAAATTTGTGAAGAATTAGTATTCATTTTTCTTTGAATACACAATAGGATTCACTCACTACTGAAGATAGCCAAGTTTGGAGTTTTCTTTGAAAATATTTAAAGCTATAAATCCAAAATAATTTTTACATTTGAATTGTGTCTGTATTTGCATGCACATGTACGCTATCTTAAGCACCTGGAAGTGAGAAAGTGAGAGGACATCTTGGTGTGTGTGTGTGTGTGTGTGTGTGTGTGTGTGTGTGTGTTTGCAAATACATGTATGCCATCTTAAGCACCTGGAAGTGAGAGGACAGTTTGATGTGCATTGTGTGTATGTGTCTGTGTGCGTGCAAATGTATGTCTGTTTGCATTCATCTGTATGCCATCTCAAGCACCTGGAAGAGAATAACTTAGCTTAATGTGTGTGTGTGTGTGTGTTTGTGTGTGTGTGTGTGTGTGTGTTTGGCACACACATGCATGCCATCTCAAGCACCTAGAAGTGAGAGGACAGCTGTTGTTCATTGCAGGTCATATGAACTGTAACAGCAGGCTTTTTGTTGGTTCCCTGCCATCTGGGTAGCTTAGATCTGAGATAATCACACAGAAACTGTATTAATTAAATCACTTCTTGGCCCATTAGCTCTAGCTTTTTATTGACTAACTCGTACATCTTCATTTAACCCATCTCCATTAATCTGTGCATAACCACAAGGTTGTGGCCTACCAGCAAAGTTTCAGCATGTCTATCTCCAGTAGCAGCTTCATGGCGTTTTTCTAACCCCGCCTTCCTTCTCCCATGCTATAGGCCAAGCCAGTTTCTTTATTAATTAACCAATAAAAGCAACACATATACAGAAGGACCTCCCACATCAGTGAACAAGAAGAAAACAGAGCAGCATTGGAATTTATTGACATCATAAACCAAATGTACCCAACAGATATACAGAACATTCCACCCAAACACTAAAGACTACATATTCTTCTCCAAAATAGATCCCATTTTAGGACACAAGGCAAGTCTCAACAAATGTAGGAAAACCAAAGTAACATTCTGTAACCTATCAGAACACAAGAAAGGCCAGTGTGGATAATGGTGGACAGTGAAGACGATATGAGTCTGTATTAATTTCCTGGGAATTTTATAAGAAATTACCATAAATTTAATATAAGGCTAAAATGGAGCTCACTCTGTTAATAGACTATTCCTTTTCTCATACTTCAAAGTTACCTGCATACCTTAGCTAATGGTTTCTTCTATTCCAACTTCAAATGCAGCAATGATCAATTAAGCAATTCTCATGTTATGCCATTCTGAAACCTTTTCTATCCAACTTTCACACATTTAAAGATCCTTGAAATTGCATTATAGGCTAGAATAATCATCCCCATTTCATAAATTGCTGGTATTTCTCTTTAGTACTTGCTCTGTTGCTAAGACAAGGCTTCATAATACACCATTTTCAACTCTCCCTTACATTTCTTATATCATTTGTCTGGTACTGACTTGGTTTACTATGATTATCCATTCCATCCTGAAGTTAGGTGTATAGAATTACTGCCAATTCCTGAAGGATGAAGTTGTTTGATTTGGACACATAATACCTGGAGTTAGTGGAGAGTCTCACAAGTTGATGGCTCACTCCCACAAAACTCCTCCCTCTTCAAATGTTGGTTACAAATGTAAGTAATACCAACCCTCCCACACTTCTTCCTAGCCAGCTCCAAATTCTAGGGATCCCATAATCCTTTCAAGGTTTGATGCTTTGTTATTGGTTATACTGATGCTTACCACTTTATTAGGAATTACACAAATGAACAATCACATGAAGACATATGTAAGGCAAGGTCTTGAGTATGGGAGTGATACAAAGTCTCTAACACTTTGTGGAATTCAGGCACATTACCTTTTCAGTACATTAATATGTTCAGTATCAAGCTCCATTGCATAGGCATAATTAGTTAAATCATTGGCCACACAATTATATTCAGTCTATAGCCTCCACAACTTCCATGAATGGTTTCCTTTTAGCTCCAATTTTCTAATTATGTTGCTAGGTTTTTTGGCAACGACTCTGTATCCTACAAACTTTGATTCTTCAATTAGCATAGCAAAGGCAGACCTATAACTCAGGGAATTCCTAGCCAAAATGCATTATTTATTATACCATACTCTCTATGTTAGCAACACTGGATTTCATTTTCTCTGATGGTCTTTAAAATAGCACCACATAAGAAAATGAATCACAGACATGGTGTAGTCAGTCAGAGGAAATACATGTCTTCAATTATTCTTTGGTTTTCCTTAGATTGTATTGAATCTTCAAAAATATTTAGAGAAAAATGAGAGAGGGAAAAAAGAGGAGGGAAAGGAGGAAAATGAGGATAAGGAGGGGGAAAGAGGATGGGAAGTCCAGAGGAAAGGAAGAAATTCTCCATGTAGAGGTATTGTGAGAAATACATGGATGCCTGGGAAGAAAACTTATTTATTAAGGGGTGAAATAGGGAACACACACACTCACAAATAAAGTGGGAAGTGACACCGTTGCCTTTTTGTCCACCACGGAAGTATGGAGAAATCTCCAGACCAGGTCACCAAATGATGGTCACGAAGTCTTCCATGTCCAAGTGAGAGACAGCTCCCCCTCACCTCCGTTCTTATCAAGTCACATATCAGAGAAAACCAAGCCCATGGCAAATCTGTCATTGACTAAACAGATTGAGCTCCCACAACATAGTACAGAAAACATATACATGAGCCAATCATTTTAAGTTGGTCTGAGGGATCATAGAACCTTGGTGGAGAATGGACTCTGTCTAGAAGAATGAGTGTGAAGCAAATAAAGAAAAGTAAAAAGTTGGTTCCAGGCAGAGGTCTCATCTCAAACAGTAACATAGTGAAATAGACCAGAAAGCCTTCTTGATATCAACCACTTACTTTCTTGTTATCCCCTCTTTCCAGTCTTTTTCCTGTGGCTTTGATTTTCTTCCCATACAGTTGTATTCAAAAGGGAATGCTTCATTGTCTTTCAGAGAACTCCCTATCTTCTTGACCTCTGTCTTACCTTCTTCCAGTGCAGAGCACAGAAGTAAGCAAAATATTCCTGGGGTATTTGCATATAATTCTCTTGTTCAGATATTCAATAACTTCTCATAGAAAGTTCAAATTTCTTATGTGTCAAATCCTTCTTTAATAAGCCCTCCTTCAGTTCCTATTACTGTCTATCTTGAATTCTTTCTTCCAGGCAAGTAATATTGTTTCCTGAGTCAGTAAATGTGATTTCTTTACTCCTGTTTCCAAATGGTTCCACATGCCAAGAGTCTCTTCTCTTTCTCCTCTTCTCTGAACACATCACTGATGTCAAATTAAACCCATGACATAAAAAAAGCCCATGATAATGGGCAAAATCAAGTATTCCCCTGCAGCCTAGGATAGGTAGAACTACCTCATGTGGGCAAGGCATTTACAAATTGGGAGTTTTGAGGCTTTTTCTGATCCTGAAGTCCCTTGAGATCTCAAGAAAATAAGAACTCATGCAATATGGGACTCATGTGTCAAAGTTCAACTCTTAAGGCTGTCTCAAAGAAATATTGGATCATAAAGTTTGACTTAAGTGGTCCTATTGGAGCCACTGTATTCTTTTATACAATGTTCTGCTTTATAATTTAATAGCTCAAAATCTAGTACTGACTATCATCTCCCTTTCTCCTTCCTTGAAGAAAACAGTCTGATGATTGCACATTACAGTATGAAGCAATGAATCTAGTATATGTCATGGGAAGATGCCACAGAGCTGCATGGAACCTCTGCTACTTAGTAACTACATTATCTTAAGCACAACAATTTCCTTATCTTTAGACTAGAGACACTGAAAACTATCAATATTAGATACCATCTTGATAGATCAGTCTTGCTAAGTAATTAATTTATACTAGGCCCTTTAGTACTTTCAGTGATGAAAACAATGTACATCCTAGGACACTCCATTTATTTTGCAATTAAAAAGGTGGACTAAGAGATGAGGATGTTGCTCAGAGATAGAGAACTTGTGTGGCTTTCACAAAGTCCTTGAATTAAACTGAAGCACAAAAAAGTAAAATAAATTATGCTATAAATAGTTTTTAAAACTAAAAGTATATTTTATAAAGAATTCTTTTTGACCAACAGGTCTCTCTCAAATGTCTAAAAGGAAGGTAGTCTATCATGGTTTTGTAAGATTGGTTCATTTCTTCTGAGGTCTATATTAATTTAATTCTCGGTGTTTTATTTATAAAAATTAGTATTTATAATGTGAAGGCATTCTAAAACATGCTTTATATGTTAGTTAAATTAATCTTCATAATCCTAATTATTAATAATAATGTTATTAATACTTGTAATTAAATAGTGCATATTATGAGCCAGACACTTTCATAAGTACTTTATTTATATTAACTAAGTCATAGAACATCTCTAGGTATTAGGTACAACCAGTGCTATTTTCCCTGGTTTTACATCTATGGATTCAGTGAAGTATGTGCTGAAGTTATTTGGATGAATAATTGCATCTGTACTGAATATGATTTCCTCTGTAAGCTGTGAATATTTTTTTAATCATTGGTTAAAAAAGAAACTGCTTTGGCCTATGGCAGGGAAGAATATAGGTAGGCAGGAAAACTAAACTAAATGCAGAGAGAAAGAAGGCAGTGTCAGGCAGACACCATGTAGCTGCCCAAGAAGCAAGTTGTAAGGTAATAAACCACAAGCCTCATTGCAAAATATTAAATACTAGAAATGGGTTAAGATGCAAGAGGTAGCTAGGAATACAAATGAGCTATTGGCCAAGCAATGTTGCAATTAATATAGTTTCTGTGTGATTATTTGGATCTGGGCAGCCAGAAAACGAAAGTGCAGTCTCCATCCACATAATGGCACCCAATGTTCAGAAACATGCATTCACATAAAGCCTAAGAAAGCTTTAAAAAGGGCTTCTAGATGCACAAAAACAGGAGTCACTTGGAGCTTCTTGGTAGTCACACTTTTTTCAGATAGGCCATATGCTGGCCACAAACAGAGGCACAGCTTTTTTAAGAGATGGCTCCTTTGTTTATACTGGTGGCATGAATGACTGTAGTTCTTTCAGGAGGTCCTCCTGCAGAGCACTTAAAGGAGGTTTGTAAGCAGCACATTAGAAATTGCTTAATGGAGATATAGACCTGCTACTTCCCTAGAGCTGGAGCAGTGAACATGTCTCACAGAGGTGGTGAACACACTGACACAGTGTTGGAAGGGCTGGAGCGAACAGGCAAAGCCACAGCATTAATCCTAGCCATGCCTGGTTAGCAAAAAAAAAAAAAAAGCAAAAATAAAACTTCTCCTGGTGATAAAATGATTACAGATACCCAATAAGACAGGTTCAGACAAAAAAGACTTCTGAATGAGTCACAGTGCTATATATACATGGGCTTAGGAGAGAGAAGAAAGAGCACAGACATTAAAGGAGTAAAGATAATACATATTAAAAAGTAATAAAATAAAAAAGCCACATAAATATGGAATATACACAGAGAGTCTGGATTATGTATATTATTGTGTTTTCTTTAAATTTTGACGGTCAATAAGTTAACTGCTTAAAAACATTTGATTCTGGGGGCTGCTAAGCTAAAACCAACATGTATACTTTAAAGATATCTTGACTTCAAAATTTGAGTCTAAGGATATACTGCTTTGGAAAAGAGGTTCTCCTTCTGTTTCCATAGAAGATGAGAACCTTTGGATTCCTTTCAGGTTAATGTAGTTTTATGTAACAAGACCCCCCAAAAGGTCTCCATGAACCCTAAAAATATTTTGCCCAACAAACATCAAAAAGCAATTTGGAAAAAAAAAACAATGCCCAAATTTCCAAAATGATTGTTTATAAATGTTTGTTTTCATTTGAAGGGGTTGTTTATAAATGTTTGTTTTCATTTGAAGGTGGTTGATGATTACAAGTGGTTAATGGTCACAGTAAATCTCTTTCTAAAAAGGGGGATATGATACAGAAATGAATACTTCATATTGGTATGGGCTTTGGTTTATTAATACAAATTCAAGGTCAATTTTGTTATATTTATGTTTCTACTCTTGTTTACAGTGTTATGTTTATACATGTCATTTAAAAATGTAGTGTATAATTTAGAATTCAGATTAATAGTCATTTATAATAGTCAAATCTATAGTCATGTTAGGTAGGTTTTCTAGATATACAGAGATATGTTTAAGTTAGATAATCTTCAACACTTCAAAGACCTACAGAATATGGCATTTAAAAGGTTTTAAGAAGATAAACTTTTCTCAACAGTGAGACGTGTCTGCTTCTGGAAGACCCAATTACTTCCGAGAAATTGATGGACATTGAAGAAACTCATTATAGAATTTGCTTTCAATGTGACAAGGCTAGCCATTTGGGCAAGACACTGCCCTTGCCTGGACTGCTTGGCAGTATTCTGTATAAACTGGACATGCAGGACCCACAGAAAAATGACTGCTGAACTTGCCAAAATAAGGTGAAACAGTCCTTCAGGGTTCCTTCTTTTTGAAAGAGTCTGCCAGACATTCTGCCGGACACAGAAGAAAGTGACTGACAAACTGCCAATATAGGCAAACAGCCTTTCAAATTTCCTGCTTCATGAAAAAAGTCTGCCAGATACTATTGGTCTGTAGGCTAAAGACAGACACCTGAATATTACAGAAGAAATTTGGGTGACTGTCCAGACAGTGAGATGTCTCTGTCAATTCTAGAGTTTTGGAAGTTGCTTACTATGTACTTCCTGTTTACTTAGGTAATGTTATATCCTTCTGAGATCTTTGATAGAGTTGAATATAGATAGTTATAGTTATATTTTTTCTTGGTATGATAAAAGATAAATTAGATATGAAACTTTAGCCTCACAAAGAGATATAAATAATAGAATATTTTCTCTAATTTTTGCATAATACAAATAGGCTAAATATTGTAACTGTAATTCTTGCTTGATAACTGTTTTGTTATATGTAATTATATTATATTAAAGTTAAAACCTTCCTTTCTTTAGACAGAAAAGGTGAAGTGATGTGGGATTACCCTCTGCATGCTGTGAAAATGTTTTATTACCATTGGTTAATAAAGAATCTGCTTTGCCATATGGCAGGGAAGAATAAAACTTAGGCAGGAAGCCAAATGGAATGCAGGGAGAAAGAAGGTAGAGACAAGCAGATGCCATGTAGCAGCCTCAAAAGCAAGATGTGAGGTAATAAAGCACAAACATTGTGGTAAAATATAATAGAAATTGGTTAATTTAAGATAAGAGCTAGCTAGGAGTGCACCTGAGCAATTGGTCAAACATTGTTGTAATTAATATAGTTTCTGTGTGATTATTTGGGTCTGGACAGCTGGGGCAGCCAGGGAAACCAGTGTGCAGTCTCCGTCTACAAATTTGCATCTGCACTGACTATGTCCATTTTCTTGTTATTAGTCCACAAACCACAGAGCAAGTAAAAACATTTGGATTGGGTATTAAGTATTAATAACTATTTTAGAAATAAGTTTTAGGTACTTTTATTTTTGAAATTAAAATATCATTATATCATTTTTTTTCAATTCCTTTTCTCCCTCCAGAAAATCATGTAAGAAGTTCCATGCAAGTGCTCATGTATAAGGGAACATGTGTACAAGTTCTGTGCAAATACTCTACTATTTTAAATCAGGGACTTGCACATCTGTAGATTGAGATTTTTTTTGCAAGGCAGCCTGGAACAAATCTCACTAAAGATACTGAGTGGTAAGTGCACTATTGTTAGTTCACTTTACAGATGAGAAACCTGCAGCACTGAATGGTTAAGGTATTTGCTCCAGACTACACAGCTGATAAATTGTCTGACTCCAGTAAACGTTTCTTAGTCATTAAACTATAGTGCATTCCTTATGATTCCAATTCTAATTTACAAAGTCTCTGAGAAAATAATGTAGCTACTAATGTTCTTTTACTTATGGTGATTCATCTTACATAAGGTGTCCATTTATTCATTTTCACCTTTCTATCTTTTTGAGTGATCAGCTAAGTGTCATAAGACAAATTGCTTCATACCTTTAGTTCTGTATATCCTCTTATAACAGAAATGATATCCTCCTAATAAAATTATTAAAACTGTCACCCAAAGCCTATATCAACCCAAGCCACTACTTAGCAGACTTTCACTAAAACCAAAGGTTAGTCTTCAAGTCCACTTTACGTCAGCCAAGTAGAATTCCCCCAACAGGGTTGCTGCTCTGGGTCCCCACTCCTCCTAGACTGGTTCCTCTAAGTATCTGCCTCTCTGTTTTGGCATGGATTTTTTTGTCTGTCTTCCCACAGCTCTCTAAGATTTGTTCATTTGTGCTCTTTTCATCTAGATCTTCAGTACTTTCTAGAAAAAGGTTTGCATTTACCTTCTGGGTCTGCCAGTGTGTGACTGCTCCACCTATCACTGAAAAGCCCAATCCTAGACCAACATCTGAATAATCCAGTTCTAGATGACTAGAACTTTCCTAGAACAGGTTATCCAATAGTGTGAATGCTGTTCATTGATGAGTTCACTGCAGGAGTCTCTTGTATTAGTAATGCACTCTGAACTCAATCATTGCCATGCGAATTTCCACCTCACAAATTTTCTGCATTATTAAGCACCAACCCAAGCCTTATAGACTATAAGCACCTGGGGAGACAATTTAGATGGGAGACTCCACCCATCTTTGTTCCCAAATAAAAATCACCACTAAGTGCTAAGTACAGTGCTAAGTAGTTTGTATATAACCTCGCTAAAGTGGCCCAACAATAATTTATTAAATTTGTTCTCTATCTGTGGCAATTGAGGTACAGGAAAATAGAGTAACTCACCAAGATCACACAACTAGAATGGCAGATATGGGATTAGATTTCAATCTGTGTGCTTATAAATCCTCAACATTTTATCACCAAACACTATTGCCTCCCAGCTTACATCATATCCACTCCACTAAGTGTTCAGACATCTTGCTGTGCCTATTAATAGTTCAAGAACTATTGGCAGTGTTGCCTTCTTTTCTATTAACCTTAACCTACAGTGATTAAGTGGTTTTTTTTTCTTCCCTTGGCTAAACCCAGCCTTCACATATCCCTCCCTCTGGCACCATGTCACCTGTGTGCTGGAAGGAAGAGAAGAGGCAGTGGCAGAAGCTGTTGGGTTATCATGCTATTCATGAGAACCAGACTCCTAACTCTAAAAAGGCACACATTCTTGCTGAGAAAACTAGGGCATTTTCAACACCATGACATTATTTTGAGCCAGTTCACCCATACACTACATGGGAGGTGGCCAAAGAAAAAGAATTCCCTAACCTCAAGACCTCATTTGATATAACTGCCCTAAACCCTTAAATTTTATTTCTGACCTTTATATTCATTGACATTAGAAATATTTATTTGTTACAATTGTTTTATGAAAATATCTATTATCTATCTCTATCTGTTTATCTGTATGTGTGTGAATGTAGGTATATGTGTACCTCATCATACCTGTGGAGGTCAAAGGACAACTTTTGGTTCTCTCCAGCCATCTTGTAAGCTCTTAGGATAATCAGGTCATCAGACTTGGGAGTAAGCACCTCTGTCTGACAAGCCCTCTCATGGGTCTGTGGTTTACTTTTTTCTCTGTGCCTTGCTTATCCAGCTGTAGACCTTGGAACTGTCGAACTGTTTCTCGGTCATGGCATTGCAGTCTGCTCTCGGGCATACCACATTCAACTCCTGCTCCTCTCAGCACTAAGAAAAAAAGTACCCCTGCTTTTCCTGACTAATTAAAGAGTCTGCCCCTCAAAACTCTACTCTGAACATAGTTGGCTATTACCAGCACTGCTTCAGCCCTCTGGGTAGGAGAGTGGGAAGCAGAAAGAGTCTCTGAGAAAGATGCACAGCTAATGTACCATGATTGTATAAATTCTCTTTCCTAGTTCACTTTTTACCCAGTGTCTAGGGGTTATTAGTTCCAGGAACCCACAATCAATGAATCTTCTGAGCCTTCATTAAAATGCTATAATATTTACTAATATATGTACTTCTGTGTTTTATGGTGCCTCAAGATTTCTTATAACAGCAAATACAATGTAAATATTATATAAGTAGCTGTGACACTATACTGTTTCAGAAAAATGACAAAAAGCATTTATCTCTGCTCAATGAGGACACAGTCATCATAAACCTGATTATATGCATGTACATCCAGTATGAGTTGAACAATGATTAAGTTCGACAGAGAGATGAAAATCTGTGAAATACTGGGAAACTCGGTGTGCCTACACATCCCTGGGTATAGACAGACTCAGCATAGTGTTCAGCACCCTAAAAGGTCAAGTTTGACTGGTTTTAAATCTTCACAAATTGTTTTATATTATTTTTGATCTGAGATTAGTTTATTCCATGGACCTAGAATCCATTTGTTCTGGTTTGAAAAGGAAATGTCCCCAAACAGGCTCATGACAGGTGCCTGCATGGTGTGTGTGTGTGTGTGTGTGTGTGTGTGTGTGTGTGTGTGTGTGTGTGTGTGTGCATATTTAATTCCGAGGATCGAACCCAAGACCTTACCCATGGTATGTATGCAATGTATGCACTCTACTATCTGAGTTATACCCTTCAGGATTCTGCTCTACGTCAGTGGTTCTCAACCTTCCTAATAACACTGTGACCCTTTAATACAGTTCCTCATGTTGTGGTGAACACCAAACAAAATTATTTTCATTGCTACTCCATAATTCTAATTTTCTGTTATGAATTGTAATGTAAATATCTGATATACAGGATATCTGATATGTGACCTTCAAAGGGGCATGACCCACAGGTTGAGAACTGCTGCTCTAAATGCTTGAGATTTTGTTTATTTGTTTGCTTTTTTGTGTTTGCTTTTGCAGTGCTGTGGTGTTTGTGTGGGCAGTGGGAGTGGGCTGTAGGTTCTTTAGAAGGTGAGACCTACCTGGCAGAAGCAGGTCAATAAATGCAAGCCTTTGAAGATTTATGCTTTGATTTCTAGCTATAGCGTTTTTTTCTGCCTCCTCTCTGCTGTGATGTAAGTATCTTCCTCCACATTCTTGTGCCACCATTAACTAAGCTATTCTTCTACATCTTAGTCATTAGCACAGATTGAAACCTTCTAAAACTTTAAGCAGAAGGAAGGATATCCTCCCCTGTTTCTGTTAGCTATTGTGGTCACAGCAGTGCAAAGATGACACACCAGTCATATATAAACAGCCAACTATATATTGAACCCTAGTCTCCTTCATTATTTACAAACTTTCTGTAGCCCACCTATCCATCCTTCAAAATAAACATGGGACAGATACTTCAGGATATAGATAGCTATACCATATTTTCTAAACTATAAATTGCAACATCTATACTCATTCTAAAATGTGATATTAGCAACAGTAATGGAACATTTGGATTTATGACTGCCCTGGAAATCCTTGCAAAAGCATCATCATGCTTATATAGTTTGATGAAAGAATGCCTTACATGCCTGTATACTCAAAAAGATGTATGATAGCCTGATTTATTCATAACACCCTACCATATACTGCCTTTTCTTTATACCCTGGGCACGATCTTTGCCTTCAGTTCTTCATATTTGTTCTACTTGTTCACACTACAAAATGAAAGCTTTATTTCCCTTGTATTTCAAGTATGTATGTTTCCAGACATTTGTTAAGTACCTGAAAACATGTAGAAGGAAACCCTACATAAACTGTGATTTCATCTGTACAGAACGGAATTTGATGCCTCCTAAATATCTCTACTAAGTGCCTGACCTGCACTAGGAATGTAACTTTTGCATTTGGGAGGGGTGACAGAAAAGCTAGTATTGCTTTCTGTTTCCATATTTTTAACTTCAAAAATGGAAAATCATTCTTACCTCAGAAGAAACGTCAATGTATAATTCTTTTTTACTTTATTAAGTCAAGAATCTTTTATGAATTCACTTACAGGAAAAGTGCTGTATTCTGCTTATCCTTGATGTATCTAAATTGTCAACTAAACTGTTCTTGTACTTTAAGGCTATTGTTATATAAAGGTTATGTTGAATAGGGGTTATTTATATAAAATGCTGCAATACTAAGAGAGTTGGTCTGATGACTGAGATGACTCCTTGGTGACTAATGGATAAGTAGTGTATACAGCATAAACATACTTGACAATGAGGTGGTTCGCATCCCAGGTAGAACAACAAGAAATGCTGCAATGTTTCATAAGTCTACTCAGAAGACTGCATGCATTAAAATTTCCAGAACTTTCCAATTAATACTTTTAGGCAGAGTGTGATTATAGTTGACAAATGTCAGAAAGCAAAAACCCTAGCTAGAAGGGGAAAAGTATATTTCCTTTTGTGGTAAGCCTTTTCTCTGTCCTTGAGAATAAATGTTCTGTCCTTCTCCAGACCTTACTCTAAACAATACTTTAAGTATGTGTCCATGACTTTTTCATTCATAGTAGCATGGTCTTACCAATTGGACTCATCATAGCACTTGTTGAGATTATATTTTTGCCTAGTTTTTTGGTTTCTACTTCTATAACTAGAAAAACAAATCCCATGAAACTTTGCCTACACTATATTATTCACTACTGTCTGTGCAGTATCTGGCTTGGTGTACTGTTGAGGAATATTAGTTTAAAATGTGTTACATTTGCTTATGCTGTGGAATATTTGTTTAATGATGCAAAGACGTGGTGCATTCTTTTGTGTTTTATTTGTTTAACTCTGTGAAACTGTGTTACTTTGCGTTTATCTTTTATTTGTTTAACTCTGTGAAACTGTGTTACTTTGCATGTCTAAAACACCTGCTTGATCTAATAAAAAGCTGAATGACCAATAGCAAGGTAAGAGAGAGAAATAGCTGGGACTGGCATGCAGAGAGAATAAATAGAAAGAGAGAAAGAGGGAGGATCAAGAAAAGGAGAAAGAGAGGATGATGCCAGGGTCCAGCCACACAGCCAGCCACAGATTAAGAAGGAAAGCAAGATATAAAGAATAAAGAGAAGTAAAAAGCCCAGAAGCAAAAACATAGTTAAAGAGAAATGGGATAATTTAAATTAGCAAATCTGACTAGAGACAAGCTGAGCTAAGGCCAGTCATTCGTAAGTAAGAATAAGTCTCCATGTATGTGTTTGGGAGCTGGGTGGTGGGCTGACTAAAAGCAAAGAATAAATAAAAATCAACTGCAGTCTACACCAAGTAGGGAGGCTTTGTGTTTATTTGTTTGAGTTATGTATGAATGGTTAGATTTAAGTGACCACCAGCCAAGCATTTCAAAGACAGTAAGCTTAAATACAAGAAATCCCTGGGAAGAGGAGGGTCCTAGAGAGTATCTGGATTTCTTTCTAATAGCAAGTTTGTAACTATATGAGTTTAACAGATAAATAAATGATGATTTCTTCATAAGGGTGACGCAGACTATACCCTTTGTAGAGCGCTTATGGATAATTGGGACATAGTTGAAGGTTATTTAGCTTCATCTCATCATCTCTTTCTGTTCCCCTCCTTCTCTTTGTCCCTTTGTCTCTCCCTCTCTCCCATCTCTTCTAGGAGTTAAGAAAGGAAGTGAGGGGAGCAGATTGAAGGAGCAAGAGGTTATGAAACAACATGCAAAAATGGGTAAAGAAGAAGAAGAAAGGCAAGAAATAATTGATAATCCATATAAGATGGGAATACCTTTGTCTATTAAATAAAATTAAAATATAGCTGCATCACTGCAGGATTTTCTTTTCCTTTATAAAAAGAGATGGGGAACACTAGCCTAGAAGGCTATTTTTGACTAGCAGTTCTATTTAGGTTATATTCTTTCCAGTTCCCAATTTTCTGTTTTATGCATAGATTTATTTGTATGTGTACAGGGAGTTCATGCTGTATGGAAGTACAGGTACCCTCTATGGGTGTGTAGAAGCTGGAGGTCAACTGGGTGTCTCTTCCTCAATTGCTTTCCACTTTATTTTTAAGACACAGTCTCTCACTGAACTGGAGCTTGCCATTTCAACAACATTGGCTGCTCAACAGTCCTCCTGGGTGTTTGCCACCACACCCTCCCCACTCAGCTAGCACTGAGATTACTGACATGTTTCACCACACCTGGCTTTTACTTAGGTGATAGAGAACACTTTACACAGTTGGCCATCTGCCTAGACCATTTATGTAGTTTTAACACACACACGTGGGCACATACTGCACTGTTCATTTCTGTCAACTTTGGCATTTCCAAGCCATGTCGTTATCTGTGTGTCTATGGGTTGTGTGCCTACTGACTCTTGCAGAACAAGAGCCCAGGAGCCCAGGGAATGTGTCTTTTTTTCTGCAACCAAATGCTTAATGTTTGTTGGAAAATGTGATGAAATATGAATGAAGGGGGAAGTTGTCCTCTGATGGTGACAACCCAGGCAGCTCACCAGCCTGCTCAGTTTGTTTAGATAGATATGTCTCAGATAACAGCATAACAGTGCCTCTTGGAAGACAAAGACCCAACTGAATAGATCCTTTCGAAATCCAAAGTATAGAGTACAGTAGAAAAAGTAATTTTTGGGAGATCGCTAAGCAAGTTTGGCAGATTGGAGACTTGGGCAAACTCTAGGGTATGTGTCCAAACCAAACTTGCAAAAGACTGGCTGATCCCCAGGACCTTGGCTAGGAGAACATGCTAAAAGCAGGCATGTTAAGTTGGACATTACATTATTTATAGTTACAAGACAGAGAAAATGAAGACTAGTAAAAAGAAAAAAACAGGAGCATAATTAGGAGTTTGCTAGCAACATCTTGGATGCAGTGTCATTAACAGTAAAGCTTGCTTCTATAAACCAATGGATTCAAAGTTTTAAAGAATAATGTTTTCAAGAAGAAAATGAATGTGCAAAGGGATCCATTGTATAGCTTAGCATTTTATAAAATGAGAAAGAAATTTGTTTTTAAAGGGTAATGTGCCAGAGACACACCAAACGTGATGTTGCAGGATATTAATTTTAAATATGGGAAATAGTATTACCATTGTTACATGTCTACAGGAAGTTCTTAGAAATACAATTTACTGGGCTGGAGAGATGGCTCAGAGGTTAAGAGCATTGCCTGCTCTTCCAAAGGTCCTGAGTTCAATTCCCAGCAACCACATGGTGGCTCACAACCATCTGTAATGAGGTCTGGTGCCCTCTTCTGGCTTGCAGACATACACACAGACAGAATATTGTATACATAATAAATAAATAAATATTTTAAAAAAAAACAAAAAAACAAAAAAAAGAAATACAATTTACTTAGGGAATGCAGTTTTTAGATGTGAGAGTTAACCACTTCCTTTACCCTCGCTATTCTTGCTTATGGTAAATTGACCATCTTAATTAATAAAAGCTAGTGTAAAGTTCTCAAAAGTACAGAATTTCCATTTTCCTATTGTGGCCACAATGGTGAAAAGTTATTCTGATAGTGAAACAGGAGTTACAGTATAAGTATAAGGGTCTATTCCTCTTCTCACTGTAGAAACTCACTAGACACTTCACCTAGGATCTCCAATATTATATCAGTCAATTAGCATTTAATGTGTGTTCCAAATAGGAAATTTTCTTCTTATGTGTATAATGGTTATAACCAGGACACAGTGTTATTTGGGGATCTTACAAATGTGTGTGTGTGTGTGTGTGTGTTTATAACTCCTTTCTCTAAGGCATCCATATGGATAACAGGAAACCTGGCAATGATCTTCAAATATATGATTTCATGTGCTCTTTCAGCTCAGTAAGCATAACCAATGTTGTCCACCGCCTTACACAAAATGGAAGTTGCCAGTGTAGACTTCAAAGATCACTGAATTTTCTGGAAAACTTTCATATGGGCCGTCTTTTCATTCTCATGCATTGACTCCTACCACCATTTTGTCACCTCACTAGCTCCCAAGACTCTGCTTAGTTCAAGAATGCCCAACAAACTTGCCAACCTCTTACTTACTGCTCATGTCAGCTATAAGTTTCAATAGCAGCTGAACTTTTGGGTGAAGGAGTCAATTAAGCCTAGACTACGTTTGAGGCTCAGGGACAACTTTGGCATTTGAAACATATTGGGAAAGGGTTTTCTCACTATTGCTTCAATCTCTAGAACAGAGAAATCAGAGGCCAGGAGTCCTGTAACCCACACCCTCCTGCCAGTGCCCTTCACATTAAAAAAAAAAACAAAACAAAACCAAAAAAAACATTGTGAGGCTTCCTGTGTTTCTATAATCTACAAGGAGAGGTACTTGGCATGAAAATATAATGGCATATTCCTCATGCTCCCAAGACAGCATGTGCAATCAGGACAAAAGCCAAAAGCCCCACTTCTTTCGCCCTCAACTCACAACCATCGCCACCTTTTTCTTACTTTGCAAAAACTCGTGCAGTGGGCTAAGCAGTGATGGTGCATGCCTTCAATCACAGAAGGTAGATCTCTGTAGCTTCAAGGCCAGCCTGGTCTACAAAGCAAGTTCCAGGACAGACTCCAAAGTTACACAAAGAAACCCTGTCTCGAAAAACAGGAAAAAAAAAAGAAAGAAAAGAAAAAGACTTCAGGCTCAATTTAACACCACAAAGGACCTCAGAAGGCATTGTATGCTTGAATTCTCTTAGTCTAGTATTATAGGGTCTGGAGAAAAATTGATGGTGAGGACAAGGAAAGCCCTGTGGGGTAAGGTGATAGTCCTTCTGTTTCACCATCTCTTGTGTTACAGTGGTGGGTATTGTGCCCTGTGCTGGGAGGGGGATCAGCAGGGATGGTAAAAGGGACCATTATGTATATCAAGGAGAAGGAGAGAAATTCTAACAGGTATCCAAAAACCATACAAACTGATCCTTCCAGTCCCACAGAACCCAGAGTCCAAGGCACTGATAGCTGCCAGGGCTCCCTGTGCAGTCCTGGAAGACTCACTAAGTGTGCAGCTGCTTATAATCCATCAATGCTGATCATTAACTTCACTCATGAAAAGTTTTGGGACTGATATGTGATTTAATTCTGTGAATATGATGTCTTTTGACAGCCTCATGGGTCCTAAGGGACACCAGCTGGGATGGCCATAGGGATAGAGGCAAAGACACAATAAAGAGGTCCTCTGGCATCTTAGAAACCCAACCATAGAAGTTAGAGAGAAAGAAGAAGTCCAAGGTGAATAAGGAGCAAGTAGAAATAAAAACCAGTGCCGAACTTTCACGCGGGCCACACATGAGGGCTGTAGATTCCTTACATATTATACTTATCTTACTGTATTCCCACCATCTCTCCCGACTGGCAATCACTGAACCTTTGTTCTTCTCTATCCCCATTCTCTCCCTATATTCATTGTTGTGGCACCAAAGCCATACATCTACAAATTCAAGGCTTTGTCACATCCCTTCTTGCTTAAAAACTGCCATATACCTTCCAGTGTCTGCCAAAGATGCTGCTTTGCTAGTTGGTCCCTTTTGTTGCCAAGTCTCTTGCTGCTGTGCCACTGTAAGTAGTCACATCAGTTATCTGAGATGATCAGGGAAGGTACAAAGGTCCCCTTTTATAAGGATTCTCCTCTGAGTTCAAGGACTACTTCATAACAGCAGACTGTCTTCTGCATCCTCCTGCCTGTCGTTTTAGCACGGCCATCCTTTTTACATTAATTGTTCTCTATCCAGCATCCTACTCAAAAGTTTTCTGTAACAGCTGATTACATTGGTCCTGAAGTTGCTTTTCTTTTTACTACACAGAAGACTCTTTCAGAGCTGTTAAATGTACTTGGTGGCTTGATGTGCCACTATTCCTTTATATCTTTGAATTAGAATAGGAGTTAACCCAAAGGAATCACCCTCAAAAGATAGAATACCAAGTATATTATAAGCAAAGTGGAGACAAGAGATCTGTATATTCTGCTTCTGAAAAGGCAATTGTGGGGATGAGGCTCATATTGTTGGGTCACCAGGGGCATTCGCCAAAGCACAAAGGTTGCTCTGTTATATTTTTTTTAAAAAAAAAATTGGTTAGGGTATAGGAGCACCAGAGCCACTGAAAGTGATTTTAACTTTCTGTCCCATTGTTCAAATTCTCAAGAGCTCTTACCTTTAGAAGATCCATACAGTGACTTTCTTGGGTCATGGTATTTGTTCAGATGAATAAAGTCTCTGAAGCTGTATTAGCCAGAATGCCAATAACAAAAAAGATATTCTTTTGAACTTTGTGATACTCCCAAGAATCACGCATGACACATGACTGCTTCCAAGCTACTACAGTCTGAATGACTCACAGAATTTATTTGTTGGAACTTGTTACCAACTCTAGGGGTAATTGAATAGGTAGAGAACTTGAGAAAGTTATTATGTCATTTGGCCTCACAAAAAGATTAGTGCCTTGTAAAAGGTCTAGAAAAACTTATATTCAGTGTCCACTCTACACTTTAATGAGTTCTATGGATAATTTAAATGCATGCTAAAATTTGAGGAACATTGTGGTGTTGTGGCTTCTAAGTTTTTGTCTCTGACAGAATTGATGCTGAAGTCAAATCTTTGATTTAACAGTATTGGTAGAGGTGGCCTTTGGAAGGAGACTGAAGGCAGACTCTATTAATGGTAATATCCATCCTATGAGGGCTCAATTAAAGAAGGATACATGGACATCATCAATAGACATTATATTCATGTATGAATATAGTACAATGAATAATGCCTGAGTCAGGCCCCTACAGGCTCCCAGATCTCTGTGAGGTCCCATGAGTCCCTGCCATTTGATTCCATGGTCTGTGTTCTCTTAGCTTCTCTGACCCCTCTAGGTCCTCCTCCCCCACCTCCACAAGACTTCTCAGCTCAGCCTAATATTTGGCTCTGGGACTCTGCATCAGCTCCCATCAGTTGCTGGATGAAGTCTCTCTGGTTTCTTTGATGACAATTCTGCTAGGGTTCAGTTCCAGAACACTCCGTAGGCAGGAAGAACTGTACGTTGAAGATTTGGCAGCTGGATTGGTGTACCAATGCCTCCACTTGAGGTTCTTGTCTGGTTACAGAAGACTGATGGTTCAGGATTGGTATCCCCCATGACTAGGAGTCTTTGTCAGGATTATTATAGATTCTGTGGAGTTTCCATTGCACTAGGCTTTATTTTGTTCCCCAAATGCCCTCCAATTCCAGTCATTTCTCCCCGTATTTTCTCCTTCCCACCAACCCCCAGTCACCCGCAAAATCTGTTTTTTCCCCTTCCCAGGGAAATCCTTGTGTCTTTCCTTAAACCCTCATTGTTACTTAGCCTTTGTAGATCTGTAGACTGTAGCATGACTATCTTTTACTTTACAGCTAATATCCACTTATGAGTGAGTGCATAGCATATTTGTCTTCCTTGGTCTGAGTTACCTCACTCGGGATCACTTTTTCTGGTTCCATTCATTTATCTCCAAATTTCATGATGTCATTGTTTTTAACAGGTGAGTAATACTCCATTGTGCAAATGTACCACATTTTCTTTAGCCATTCTTTAATGGAGGGACATCTAGTTTATTTCCTGGTTCTGGTTATTTTGAGTAAAGCTACTATGAACATAGCTGAGGAAGTGTCCTTGTGGTAGGATGGAACATCCTTTATGTACATGCCGAGAAGTGGTGTAGCTGGGTCTTGAGGTAGATGGATTCCCAATTTTCTGACAAACCACCATATTAATTTCCAAAGTGACTTTTTCCACTCCTACCAACAGTGTAGGACTGTTCCCCTTACTCCACATCCTCTCCGACATAAGCTGTCTTAGTCATTCTGACAGGTGTAAATAGTATCTCAAAGTCATTTTGACTTGCATTTCTCTGATGGCTAAGGATATTGAACATTTCTTTAAGTGTTTCTCAGCCATTTGAGATTCCTCTGTTGAGAATTCTCTGTTTAGATCTATACTCCATTTTAAATTAGATTATTTGGTTTGTTGATGGCTTGTTTCTTGAGTACTTTATATAGTCTGGAAATTAACCCCTGTCAGATGTGGGCTTGGTGAAGATCTTTTTCCTTCTGCCATTTTGTCCTATTGGCAGCATCCTTCATCTTACATAAGCTTTTCAATTTCATAAGGCTCAATTTATTAATTGATCTTAGTGCCTTGCTATTGGTTTTCTGTCCAGGAAGCTGTCTTGTGTACCAATGTGTTCAAGGCTATTTCCCACTTTCTATTCAATCAGGTTCAGTTTATCTGGTTCTATGTTGAGGGCTTTGAACCACTTGGACTTGAGTTTTGTGTGGGGAGATAGATATGGATCTATTTTCATTCGTCTACATACAGACATCCAGTTATTCCAGCACCATTTGTTGAAGATACTTTCTTTTTTCCATTGTATATTTCTGACTTTATTTTAAAATCAAAAATCAGGTGTCCATAGGTGTGTGGATTTGTTACTGGCTCTTTGATCCAATTCCATTGATCCACTTGTTTGCTTTTGTGCTAATATTATGCAATTTTTATTACTATAGCTCTGTAGTAGAACTTGAAATCAGGGATGATGATCTCTCCAGACGTTCTTTTATTGTATAGTGTTGTTTTAGCTATCCTGGGTTTTTTGTCTTTCCATATGAAGTTGCATATTATCTTTCCAATGTCTGTAAGAAATTGTATTGAAACGTTGATGGGGATTGTATTAAATCCATAGATTGTTTTTGTTAGGATGACAATTTTTTTACTATGTTAATCCTACCTATCCATAAACATGGGAGATCTTTCCATTTTTGGATATCTGCTTCAATTTCTTTCTTCAAACACTTGAAGTTATTGTCATGAAGGTCTTTGACTTGTTTGGTTAGAGTTATCCCAAGATATTTTATGTTGTTATGGCTATTGTAAAGGGTGATGTTTCCTTGTTTTTTTCTCAGCTTATTTATCGATTATATATATATAAAAAAAGGCTACTGATCTTTTGAGTTAATCTTGTATCCAACCACTTCACTAAAGGTGTTTATCAGCTGTAGGAGTTCCCTGGTAAAATTTTTGGGGTCACTAATGTATACTATCATATCATCTGCGAATAATGATATTTTGATTTCTTCCTTTCCAGTTTGTATCCCTTAAGTTGTTTTATTTTTGTAGCTAGAACTTCAAGTACTATATTAAATAGATATGGAGAGAGTGTACAGCCTTGTCTTATTCCTGATTTTAGTGGAAGTGCTTTGAGTTTCTCTCCATTTAATTTGATATTTGTTTTAGGCTTGCTATAATTTTCCTTTATTATATTTAGGTATGCCTCTTGTATCCCAGCTCTCTCCAAGATGTTTTTTCATGAAGGGGTATTGGATTTTGTCAAGGGCTTTTTTAGCATCTAATGAGATGGTCGTCTTTTCTTTTTTTATTTTTAAAGATTCTTGTTTGTAGTCTAATGAGAAAAAGAAACAAGGGTGTGGATCTGGGAGAGTGAAGAAGTGGGGAGGATATGGGAGGAGCTGGAAAAAGGGAAACTGTAATCAGTATTAAAATTTTATTTTCAATTAAAAAATAAAAGAAAACATTTCAGTAAAAAGATACACCTCTACTGAACCCACACAATTTTGTTTTCTTGTTACTAGTTCCTAAAAAGTATGATGTCTAGCTACAAAGTATTTGCATTCTTTTATCTATTATTAATCATCTACAAGTTATTTGAATCATATGGGAATATAAGCATAGACTGTATATAAATTCTACACCATTTTTGAAAAAAGCATTTTTTTTTTAATTTTTAGGTATGTGTATGTGGCAGTATATGTCATGTATGTGGGTGTCTGTAGCAGCCAGAGGTGTCAGATCCCATGGAGCTGGAGTTAAGTAGTTGTGAATTACCTGACAAGGGTACTTGGAACTGAACTTGGGACTTTGGAAAAGCAACACATGCTCTTAACCACTGAGCCATCTCTCGAGGCCCAATGACACTTTTTTTTTTTTAATAAAGGATTTGAGTATCCACAGACTCTTGCTACTCACAGAGGTCCTGAAACTAATCTGACAGGTGACTATGTCTGAAAATGGGGGAGTGGTTTTGGATCTAGGTAGTGAGTCTAACCTGGAATAGTTCCTTTGTTTGTTTGTTTGTTTAGTGAATACTGGGTAGAGTGTTTTGAAAGAAAATGGACCCCAAAGGGAGTGCCACTATTAGTAGGGATGGTTTGTTGGAATAGGTAGGACCTTTTTGGAGGAAGTGTGTCATTGTGAAGGCAGACTTTGAGGTCTCATATATGCTCAAGCCACACCTAGTGTCACAGACTGAGACAGGGCAATAGCAGAAGCACAAGCACAAGCGAGCGCATACAAACTCACAATAAGTAAGCAAAATAGGTCAAGACAACCTGTCAGCTGACCAAAAGCACAGTGACTAATGACGCGCATTGCTAGCCTATCACAACACACCAGCAGTGACCTGCCAGTTTCAAAAGGACCAACCAGAAATGTTCCTGGGGCTGCTTAATTTCCCCAACGCCATAAAAACCCTGAACCTGTTTACAAAGAGAGCTTCTGTACTAGAGTCTCCTAGAGTCTGTGCCGTTGCCTCCGCATTTTCTCACCCCCTGCTCCCCAGGAAATGGGAACCGCACAACAGGCAGTAGCAACATACCCATAAAAACACAACTTCCTGTTGCTTCTCAGCTACAGCCACAGTACCATGTCTGCCCGCAAGTAGCCATGTTCCACTGTGATGATAATGGACTAAACCACTGAAATTATAAGTCACCTCAATTAAATGTTTAATTGTAAGCCACCTCAATTAAATGTTTTCCATTATAAGAGTTGCAACGGTCATGGTATCCCTTCACAGCAATAGGAACCCCAACTCAGACAGTGAAGAAAGGCTAGATTTAATAATCAAAGGAAATTCTGGAGAGGGCTCAGGAAAGGAAAACCACAATGAAAGCCTCTATGCAAGTGGCCATGTACAGGACACTGGTAGGAACGAGCCCACATAAAGGCTCTTCTAATGCCGTGTCTGATAGAAATGGTATAGGGAAGTGGAGGAAAGGCCAACCTTATTGATAAAGTCACACAAACGTTGGCCAAACTGTGTCACTGTCATAGGAGTCTGTGGAATGAACTTGTGAATAGTGAATGAAGACATGAGGTGAAACTATAATCAACAAGAAATTAGGGCACTCTGTGGCTTCTCTGAACTGTTACAATAGTGTGTGAAAGGGGAGACATGAATAAAAGCTGGAATTTCTAACCAAAGGCAAAACAACAACCTGGAAAATTCTCAGCCTGGGAATGTGTGTGTGCATTTGTGTACATATACACAAATACACATATGAACATACATACATACACACGCGCACACACACACGCACACATATAATACATATACATATATACATACACATATGCTTTTTTGGGAGAGAAAGCCAAAGCCAAGTTAAAGCTATAAAAACTCTGGGTGCAAGGTATCCCTCCATAGGGAATGGACCCCAAAAAGATAGTTTATGGCCTCTAGCGATGTGACAGACTTTGTTGACTCCCCATGGGAGTCCTCACCCTTTCTGAGGAGTGGATAAGGGTTGGGTGGGGGAAAAGTGGGGGTAAGGGAGGAGGGGAGGAGCGGAAACTGGAATTGGTACATAAAATTTAAAAAGAATGATTGTTTTAAAAAATAAAAAACATTTGTGTGCTACTAATCAAGATAGTTGGAGATTGAGTTCAAAGACATTTTACACATTTTCAAGGTATCTAGTCCCATCACAGGCCCATCAATGTAGACTTTGGTAGAAGAAAAATTTCAAAGCAATAGACTGGGAGCCTCTAGGACCTCATGTGCTGCCAGTATCAACCTCACATTTCAACTCCTTAGACTCTGCTCCAACCCTCTTTAGCTACCCTATCTGTGGATCTTGTGGTTAAGGTACAAAGAGTTTGCGTGATTCATTTTGGTGACTTTTCTGACTTCGTAGGTGTTCATTATGTACAGGGTCACCTCTATCTACAGATTTCAAAGGGTGCAAATTATATGGAATATGGTCTTGGACACCACAGAAATTTCACACTAAAGCAGTGCTTAGTGAAGCCATGGGGGCTACCCAGGAGACCCCAGAACTGTACAGCTACTCACATGCAATCCTAACCTGGAAGACACATCAACACATGAAAGCATCAATGTGAGCTGTGTCTGGCAACCCTGTACAAGTGGGATTCCCTTGAACTCTGGGATCCCAAATCCTGTCCCAGTGTGTTTTGAAGATATGACATGTAGTCAGATTCTTCTTAAACCTTCAAGCTTAAATGCTGTTTAGTTTCTTGCATTTTGAACTTACTTGGGACCCAATACTCTTTTCTCCTTATCTATTTCCCCTTTCTCCTCTTTAGAGTTGGTATAATTATTCCGTTTGTCTCATCAACATATTTTGGAAGCAAATAGCTTCTTTCATTTCATAGGCTATTAGTTTGGAGGGGGTGGTGTTTGCCTTATGATAAAATGTTTCTTTGAGCATAACTTATATCTGACTTAAATGATACTCTGAATTTTATATTTTCAGTAGATGCTGGAAAGACATATAAGGTTGTTAAGATGCAATAAATACATTTTACTTGTGAAAAAAGCATGACTGAGGTAATAAAAATAAAATAAATAAAAATAAATATAATGAATACATTTTGCTTGTGAACAAAAGCACGACTATAGTCCAGATGGCCCTGCAAATTTGTGTTGAAACCTAATTACATTTATGCCCTTATGTAGTGATTATGTCCTCGTGAATATGACTAGATGCCTTTGCAAAGAATCTGACTTGAGTTCACTTCTTTTCTCTCTATCCATCTCTTCCACCATGTTGAGGTTCAATGTTCCTCCCTTCCAGGGATATAGCAATGAGGTATCATCTTTGAAGTAGAAACAGAACCTGTTCTGTTCAGAGGAAACCGAACCTGTAAACCCTTGATCTTAGACTTTCAAACTCCAGACCTCTAGAAAATAACTATCTACTGTTTATAATTAACACTGTATTATAGTAACACATGACCTTTACTCAACTTCTGGAACATCTTGGCAAACCAAGGCAATTTGCAGAAAGGCCAGCCTTCTCAGTAACTGAGGTAGAAGACACGAGTCAAAGGCTACCCTAGGCGAGGCACATTCATCCCTCTCTGCATTCTCTGAACCCACATCTCAAGTGCCTTTTATCCCACTGAGCTCAGAGCCAGACCAGAAAGACAAATCTATTATTTCTTCCAAGTGAGATGGCCAGGTTCCAAGGGCAGAAAGGAAACAATCTTATCAGACCTCTGGCCCATTGAGGAAAACCACAGGAGGAAATCATTGCGTTTTAAATTGAGAAAGGGAAGTCTTAGATGAAACTAGGAATTGCCTGGGAGTTTCCTCTTTAAAGCCATTGTTTTCTACATCAATAGAAAAGCTTTTTATCATAACTAGTGTAATTTACTTGTGATCTAAGAGCTGAAGTACAGGCTCCTGGTTAGTTTATAAACTCTTTGGTGGAAACTAGTTCCTCCAACAACCATGTTCCTTACCCTGCTTCATTTTTTTATTCATTAGGGCTCTCTAGAGATCTAGGGTTGTTTTCTGGATACTCTATGGGGCTTCTCAAACATGTGTTGAGATTTCATAATAGAAGAAACTGCTGGAAAGGGCAAGGAGACTCTCTCAACCCCACCACTGTAGATATGTTAATATACAGAATTTTCCTACCTATCTCTGTTTTTTGCACATCCTTATATTCTAAGTTCCATTTTATCATTCTACTGTGAGGATTATTTTTAGTATTGTAGTGAGTTGACTAGTTAGCTTGTGTTTCTTATTCAATGATGTCTTTCATCTGTGCTCAGAGAGAGAAAAGAGACACTGAAGAGAGCAGTGAGGGTGAGGTAAACACATAAATGGGAAGATGAACAAGATTTTTAATTTGAATGGGACCGCTGTCCTGAAAAAGTCTTCAGCTTGCTTAATTAACTGAAAGACATAACCGATTTTCTTAAGGGATGGTGACTTAAAGGCCTTTTGGTAAGGTAAGGAGGAGTGGAAACCCCAGCAAAAATGAAAACTCTCTTCAAGTTTAGAGAGCAATGTAATACAGGCAGTGACATCTTTAGGAATTCATCTTTAGCTACAAACCTAACCATACACTACACAATTTACTCAAATGTATACAGTTCGATACTTTTCAATATCTTACCAAGATTTGCAATCAGCAACATTATGTAATTTTGGAATATTTTAACAATCCCAAGAAGAAGCACTATGTCCACAAACAGCCACAGACTATTCCTTCTAGACTCTGTCCCCAACCCTGAGTGTAGCGATCAGAGTAGGATGGCATTCTTTTAAGTTTACTACTTCAAAGCTACTGTCTCCACTTTAAGGGGACAACAGTGCATCTAGCCACATCTGAATCCTTGTCATGATGACAAGGCTTACTGTCAGAATCATGACATCACCTTACCAAGTAAATGGAAACTGCCATTGTCATTTTTATTTGCCAAATAAACCTGATCATTATTGAAGCGTAAATTACCAAACATGGCAAAAGTTTTCAGTACACCAACTCCTGTACCTGAGAAACTGACAAGCATGGCTAAGGTTTTCAGTATCCCAGCTCCTGTACCCAAGAAACTGACAAAAAAAAAAACAGTTTCAATTTCCCACTCTGTCAGAGTTGATATCACAAAATGGTTCAAGTTTCTTTCAAGCATTAGGCAATGAGCCATGTAGAAGTTTGAGCATGTTAGGGAACCACGTGAAGGATGTCACATGCTATTGTCTTTGTCACCACTCTCAGAAAATGGCATTTTATTCAAATAAACATCCACAGTAAGTATCTAAGCTACTACTTATAAACCAAAATATTTTAGAGTGGCCCAGAAGCAGCCTGTGTTGAAGCTATAGTACTGAGTCTGCAGCTTCGAGAGTGAGTATCCAGTGCATATACAACTTGCCTCTACCTAACTTTGCCTTGCAGATCTTAGGCTTTATGTATCCAGGCTTTTTGGGTTTCCAGGGGGCAGGGGATAAAGTTGAAAAATCAGAATTTTTATGTGTAATTTTCTCATTTTAGACCCTGGCAAGAAGTTTTCCATTTCCAAAACTCATTTTGCAATCCAGACAAAATGTGTGCTGGCTAGAGCTGGTCAGCAGTATAGCACTTTACACACGTGACTCAAAACACTACTACAATATTTCTCCTATATTCACCATGGCTAGCTGGTCACCTGTTTGGCGTCCACTCCTTCAGACCGTTAGTATTTTTCAAAAGGCTCTTCTATTGTGGCTCTTTCTTCTCCATGAGCAAATCCAGATGCACCTGTCTTTGAAGAGTGGCTTAATATTACCAAAGAAGAACATGAAAGTAGGAGTCTGTGAGGTCGGTGACCAACACTAGCTGTACCAGTCCCTATATCTGCATCATTGTGCATGTTTCCTGACCTCTCTTAGACCTAGTTTCTTCACCCTTGAAATAAGCTCTAGTTCGCACACTGTTTTTTTAATCAGTATTTGCACTGAACTTAGGGTTTCACACATGCTAGGCAAAGGTTCTGCCACTAAGTTGTAGCCATAGCCATTTCTTCTGTTTTGTAAGTTTGATAAATGATCTTAGTAAATGGCCTAGGTTGGTCTGAAATTCACTATAGCCCAGGAAGGCTTTAAACCGTTGTGGGATATTACTTTACACTTTGTGAAGATATGGCACTGTGAATGATCTCATAAAAAGTCTAATGGCCAATAGTTAGGCAGGATTTTTGGGCCAGGGAGAATGTTGGGAAGATGGGAGGAAGGTTTTTTAGTCTTAGCTTCTCAAGTAACTGAGACTACAGGCCTTTGCCTTCATGCCTTATTTAAAGTATTAAGGAAATCTAGCACATAGCAAATGCTTCATAATGTGATGTTTCATTTTAATTGTCAAGTTGACACAGAGTTGTCTGAAAAGGGAGTCTCAATTGAGCACAGATCATATTGGTCCATGGACATATCAGTGTTTTAACTTGACTGTTAATTTACATGGAAGAGCACAGAACAATGTGGGTAGCACCATTCTATAGCTAAGGTCTATATAAGCATAGGGAGGGGATTACATAAGTAAACATGTATGCATTTATTTTTCTCTGCCCTTAACTACAGAGACGATGTGACCAACTCCCTTAAGCTCCAACCAATGTGACTTCCCCATTACTGTGATGGACAGTAATGGAATATGAAGCTAAATGGAATAGATTTTCACAGAACTGTGAGCTAGAATAACCCGTTTATCTCCTACGTGTCTTGTTTTCAGAGTATTTTATCATAGCAGCAAAAAGGAAACTAGAACAATAAATATTACAACTCATTCTTACTTTTTCACCCATGTCGTCTAACATTGGATGCCCTGGAGCCCTTGACTCCATCCATCTATGTCTGTCCTGTTTTGACAACATTGTAATGACATTGTTTATACACATCACATAAAATGCACATGCTGCAACATTTATCTGAGCCATGTCCGATGTCACTTTGATGCCCTGTAACTTCTTCAATCTTTTTAATTTTTCTCATGTATTTTTATTAAATGTAAAGAATAGTTGTATGTTTTTAAAACAAACCCCATGTACATTATCAAGCTCTTTAAAAAAAGGCTTCCAGGAGTTACATCTGTCACCTGCACAAAATCTAGCTATTCAGATTTGTATCACCCCATTTCCCTCTGAGATGTTACTTGTTTTTGTCAGCATCTATGAATGGGTTTCATGGGGTACATTTCATAAAATATTTTCACTTAGTTCTTCATATGAAAATGAATGCCTATATGATAGACTAGGACCTACTCAACTTAAAAACAAAAGAGAAGAAAGAGTATAATAGGATACTCAGTGCCCCTTTAGCTTCCCAAGTAATCATCTTCAGTAATGGCTGGGAAGATGGAAGCTGTTTTTTTGGTTTCAGAAACCCTGTCACATTCCAGGTAGCAATTTCCATTTTCTGGAGTAAGTGGACACAGTTTTATACATCAGAAAAAATTTTTCAAAAGTATGTTTTAAAAGATAATGTTAAGAAGATAGATTCTGTTTTGGAGATGGCAGCACTTACTGGGGTATGAAATTCAGATATGTTTATACTGAAACTGCACTCATCACTCTGATGTTGTATGTCATGTGTGAAGGCATACCTGCTTCAGGGTCTTTAAGGGCACACCCCACTTCCAAATCTTTTAGAACCTTTCCCAAACAGCAATTCTACCTTGAGTACCTTCCCTTCAGGCAGCCAAATGTTCCTTCCCATCATTTCGACAGCCTAGGCAACACTATCAGTCTTCCAGTCTCCTCAGCTTGATTGGACAACTGACAAAGGTTTGTTTAGTTTAGTTGTTTGCTTATTTTTGACAGAGGCAGGCTCATCCAGAACATAAAACACACACAGCTATTTTCCTCTCCACAAACATGTATTTAGCCCTCATTATCTTACTTCTACTAAAGTGTGTTTACTGTTCCTTTACATTGGTAGAATCTGTGTCAGTCACAAATTGAAAGGAAAGCAATCACTTCTGTAAAAATAACAGTTTGTAAGCTCACGATTCAGAATTCTACTGTTAATGATAATGTATAGTGTATTGATTTAATAGCTTAAGTAAAACATTAGGTTTTGGCTACAGATATTAAAGTATGAAAGTGTGCACTGCCAGTGTGCCTATTATAAAATACAAATGCAAAATGTAGATGCATGGGGATGAATTACCACTCAGTAATTTACTACTCTTTAATAATAAATTTTATAAAGGTAGAATTGTATGTAAAAGTAATAAGTATTATACTTAATAAAGTACGTGTGAAGAGGACTGACACATCAATCATTTCTACCAGTCATATACACTATGAATATGGCAAAACAAACAATTTGCTAGAAAGTAGAAAGTACCAAAGTGGTTCTGAATTACTTAAGCCATATGGACTTGAATTTAGCACTAGTTGTACATGTACTCTATGTTTGATCTTGATGAGATCAAGCCTTCCCTGAACCTCAATTTTATAAATGTTCTTTAAAATCACTTATTTATTTTTCCTCTTACATTTCCCTTCAGAAAAGAGCAGGCCTCCCAGGGATATCCATAGAACATGACATAACATGATACAATAAGACTAGGCACAACCCCTCCTATAAATACTGGGCGAGGCAACCCAGTAGGAGGAAAAGAGTCCCAAGAGCAGACAAAAGAGTCAGAGGCACTCCCTCTCCCTCTGTTAGGAGTCCCACGAAAACACCAAGTGAACAACCATAACATATATGGAGAAGACCTAGCGCAGACCCATGCAGGCTAAATGATTGCTGTTTCAGTCACAATGAGCTTAGTTAATGTCTGTGAGCCGTGTTCTCCTGGTGTCTTACACACACACACACACACACACACACACACACACAAAACGACTACTATAATTCTTTCTCCCCCTCTTCCTTGTGGTTCACAGAGCTCCAAATGGATGGACTCAATGGATATCTCCAATTTGGGCGCTCTTTGTGCCTAATGTTTGGCTATGGGTCTTTGCATATGCCTACATCAGCTGCTGTGGGAAGCCTTTGTAATAATGATTGGAGGCACTGATCTATGAGTATATAGGAATATCATGAGGAATCATTTTATTGATTTTTTTTGTATCATAGTTCTCTGGGCTGTCCAGCCTCAGATTCCTGGTCATCTGTCTTGTATGCAGATAGGTGCATGTGAGTGCCGTTTCCCAGGGAGTTCAGAAGAAGGTGTTGGATGCCCTGGAGCTGCAGTTATTGGTAGTTGTGAGCTGCTTCCTGATATGGTGCTGAATTCAGTTCCTCTGGAAGAGCAGCACATACTCTTTATCCATGAGCCATCTCTCCAGGCTTGTTTCCTAATATTTAGCCATTTGCTCTAGCCTTTTTCTCTTGCACTCAACTCCAGCACCCTTCGAAACAGGTAATAGTATTATCTCCATTTTTTAGACTCAAGTTTCCCCCAAAATGTACATTTATTTTTGAGATTATATTATGTTTAATTTTTAAGTAAAATAAGTAATTAATATAGTTACAATTCATACTGTGAGTCAAATTAAAATGATTAGAAAATTTCCTCCTTAACAAATAGACAGGTTCTACTAAGAAAGAAATGGGAGATTTAGCTGAGCAAGAACAAAGAGAAGGTTAATTTGAGAAGATACAGACACTGCTTTTTTAAGTGTAGGCAGAAATAAAGAAAGCTGTCATTAGGCCTGCTTCTTAAATGACAAAAAACAGAAACAAAAAAAACAAACCTGGAAAAACACAACAAAAAACATTTCATAATGGTCTGTCTGATGTGCTTCTGTCCCACTTGGTGAACCTCTTAATTCTCAAGTTATGAAGAATTCTGGGAGCCCTCAGAAACATTCTCCTGGTATTTGAATTGTACCTGAAAGGAGCAAGCCACACAAAAAGACAACTGAGCAAACTAGGATTGCTTTCATGTAGAATGGAGCAAATAGGACCCTACACAGTGCTCATCACTTTACATATGTTGACTCATTAACTAAATGAGATGTTAAACTTGGAGTAGCTAGGAACTTGCCATGAGTCATGAAGCTGCTGTGGTTACAGTAGAACAGGAATGCCAAGTCAGACCTGCATCCTGAAAAGCCGCCACTCTCTTCTTCCCTTCTGCTGCAGTCCTTCACGACAATTTACATATCTATTAGCAGAGGCATATCCATTTTTGGATCCTCATGCTCCTCAGCCAAGGGAATTTTGAAATAGGATTAAGGATGATGATACCTTTAGAAGTTCCTGTATTGTGCATGATTGTTTGACTTCAAGCTCTACTATAGAGGTATGGTAATAAAAACAGCTTGGTACTGACATAAAAACAGACACATGGATCAATGGAATTGAATCAAACACCCTGACATAAATCCACACACGTATGAACACCTGACTTTTGACAAAGAAGCCAAATTTATACAATGAAAAATACCAAACATGTCCAATTAAAAAACGGAGTATGGATCTAAACAGAGAATTCTCAACAGAAGAATCTCAAATGACTGAAAGACCCTTAAAGAATTGCTCAACATCCTTAGTCATCACAAAAATGCAAATTAAATGACTCTGAGATACCATCTTATACCTGTCAGAATAGCTAAGATCAAAAACACTAATGACAGTTTATGTTGGAGAGAATGTGGAGTAAGGGGAACACTTCTCCACTGTTGATGGGTGTGCAAACTTGTACAACCACTTTGGAAATCAGGTTGGTGGTTTCTTTTTTAAAAAATATTTTTATGGTTTATTTAACTTTTATTTTATGTGCATTGGTGTGAAGTGTCAGATCCCCTGGAACTGGATCTTCAGACAGTTGTGAGCTGCCATGTGGGTGCTGGGAATTGAACCTGGGTCCTCTGGAAGAACAGTCAGTGCTCTTAAATACTGAGCCATCTCTCCAGCCCCAGGTTGGTGGTTTCTTAGAAAATTGGAATTCAATCTACTTCAAGACCCAGCTATACTTATTTTTAGACATATACCCAAAGGATTCACAATATTACCACAAGGACACTTGCTCAACAATGTTCATAGCAGCATTATTCATAATAGCCAGAACCTGGAAACAACCTAGTTTTTCCTCAACCAAAGAATGGGTAAGAAAAATGTGGTACATTCACACAATGGAGTACTACTCAGCTGAAAAAAAAGATGACTTCATGAAATTTGCAAGTAAATGGATGGAACTTGAAAAAAATCATTCTGATTGAGGTCCAGAAAGACAAACTTGGTATGTACTCTCTCATGGGTAGTTATTAGGAGTAAAATATAGGATAACCAACCCACAATCTACAGTCCCAGAGAGGATAGATAACAAGGAGGGCCCAAAGAGGGATGCATGAATTTCCCTGACAAGGGAAAGTAGAAAAGATCTCCTGGGTAAACCGGGAGTGGGGGTTAGGAGGATGGAGGAATGGGAACTAGAGGGAAAGATTTGGACCAGCTGGGCACAGGAAGCGTGTTGGAGGCAGAATGGAAGGGGAGAGTAACAAAAGAAATAGGAGGCCTATTTCAGGATTAGGGAGAAACCTGGTAAAGGTAAGCCCCCAGGAACCCACAAGGATGATCCAAACTAAGACTCCTAGCAATGGTAGAGATGTTGCCCGAACTGGCCATCTACTCTAAGCAGATTCGTGACTTCTATAACTGCCATCAGAGATAGAGTATCCAATAACTGACGGAAGCCAGGGCAGAGATCCACAGACAAGCACTGTGCTAAACTCTTACATGAGAAAGGTAGGAGGGATTGTCATAGCGGGGGGAGGGGGAGCATCAGACAGCTGCCCTGAGCTCCCAGGAGTTCATGTACTGAAGCTACTGTCAGGGAATGTGCATGGAATCGACCTAGGCCCTCTGCATGTGTGTGACAGTCATGTAGCTTGGTCTCTTAGTAAGGCTTCTAACAGTGAAAGCAGGACCTCTCTCTGGTGCTTAGCTGGCTTGGTACCTGTTCCCCATGCTGGATTACCTGGCCCCACCTTAACATAAGGGGAGGAGTTCAGTCCTGCCTCAACTTGGTGTGCCATGCTTTGTGCAAACCCATGGGAGGCCTGCCCTTTCTTAATGGGATGGAGTGGATGGGGAAGGATAGATGGAAAAGGAATGGAATGGGAGAAGAGGAGGAAGGAGAAAATGGTTGGTATGCAAAATAAATGAAAAAATATTATTTAAACTAAAAGAGAGAGAAAAAGGTTTAGTGTAATTCCGGGTCTGTTGTCTTCTTAATCAACTGTTTGAACAAAACAATCCAGAATTCTTTTAGGTCATTAGTATCCATCAGCAAATTATAATGTGTTTGAACTACCTTTAGATTATTGAAATATAAATAGTTCTGTATCTTGGAACAAGGCCAGCCAATATTTTAAAATAATAGCACTATAATTAAAGCTTGGGGGTAAGCTTAGAATTTTATTCACCTTAATAAAAAATTACCTTTCACAGCAGAATAAAAGCAAGATTCTAATTAATTGATGCTCTAATTGTTCTTCCTTCTTGCATCCAGCATGGCAATTTTACCCAACAATATGCTGCACAGATGTCTACATGAGAATACTAGCTAGTTGGCTGCTTCATTTTATGGCACTGTCCTGGGCAACTCTGCTAGGCATCCCTGTGATGTCACATGTAAGCACAGAATAAGATTCACTACTGTGGACCCAATTTGAACTGTGGACAATTTGAAGAGTTTCTGTGACTTCTGTGGTAAGGAACCCAGTCTCTTGGTTTGCTGCAGACAAACTAGTTCACTCCTGTTGTCTTGATTGAATCATTATGCCTATTCTAAGACTACATTGACTACATGATAATTTGCCTGATTATCCTACTTTAGATTACTCAAGGAGCTATTACTCTACTGGGGAAAGAGACAGGACAGGAAAGAAAAAGATGGAAAGACATAGGATGTTGATGATGTTCAGGGAGCATTGCTGTCTGGGTCATGGTGTTTCTTATAACAGCCCGTTAATTTCTATAATAACCAGACCCAGATCTAAGTACCAGGGGTTTCCGCATCCCCACCACTGACACAGCCAACATTATGCTACTTCCTGGGAACTAGAGCCTTTCTTCCTGGTGCAAACAAAATCCAGTGTCTTGCTGTCATGATGATGGTGCAGAGGAATGTTCACGACCAGAGCTTTCAAAAACAAACAAAAGCACTTTTTCAGTGCTTTATATTTTCAGGGAAGATGACAACACATTGCAGCAGATCGACTTTACAGAAGACAAGAAAGATTTGGACAAAACATCCAAGGAAGAATTCAAGGGAAGAGGCATGCTTTGTTTAGAATGTTGGAAACACTAAACAAAGGCACATGGGGTGCATCAGGCAGAGCTGCTCTGCCTAAACAAGCAAGGGGCTGACAACTCCACTGGACACTTTTCAAGTGTATCTTCTAAGGATTTTTCTCCTGAAGAGACTGAAAAGAGAACAACAAGGGTCAAACTGCGAAACACACAGCCAGTAAAAGCAACTCTTTTTTTCCTCCCCCATAGGATCTGTGAAAGACAGTAGAAAACCGCATAACACCTGGAACCCCTTCAACTCTCTTCTGAAAAGTTGGTGATTCTTCAACACCTTTCATCATGTTCTCTTGATATTTGTATGTTGTAGGGATGCATGAACACAGGGAGTTTAGGGCTCATAGGCCAATGGCAAAGTCGGAACCAGAACTCAGCCTTCCTAAGACAACAGACTTAAGAGAGATGTTTTATTTTGTAGCTCATTCAATTCTGTTTATGGTATTTACTGTGGTTAAGCACAAAGTGCATAGTGAGTATCCAATACACAACACATGAGATGTTATCTATATAACATTGTGTATATGCATGTGTATACGTGTGTTAGTATCCTTGCCCATGCATGTGGAAGTTAGACGGTGACATCAAGTGTCTTCACGTATTGCATTTTTATTATTTGTTTGTTTGAGATAGCGTTGCCCACTGAATATGGAGCTCATTCACTCTTTCAGTTAAACTAACTGACCAGTGAAGCACTGAGATTCACATGTGTTTATTCCAAACCCCACCCTTTCCCCAGCGTTTGGGCTACAGTAGACACATATGCTGAGGTCTGAGGCTTTTAAATAAGGACTGGGAATCTAAACTCAGGTCCTCACACTTCCACAGCAAACACTTCACCCACTAAGTCATCTCCTCACCTTTCTGTAAAATATCTGAGGATTTACTAACTATTGGTTAGGTAGACACATAACTGAATAAATTGCATAAGATATATCAATATTATTCATAACATCTATCAAGTAACATATATGAAATAAATCAAAGAAAGGAATTGTCTTTACTGTGGTGATCGATTTCACTGATATAATCTCATTTTAGACAGTTCTGCTGAACTATCAATGTAAATGCTCTTGCTCATTGGGTACCAAGAAGGGAAATTCTCTATTTATTATGGTATATGCTTTTTTAAAAAATTGTTTTTGAGAGGTTGGTCTGTAATTATCTTTCTTAGTAATGTCTTTGTGTGGTTTGGGTATCAGGGAAATTGTAGCCTTGTAAAAACGAGTTTGGCAATATTCTTATTTTTCTGTTGCGTGGAGCAATTTGAGGAGTATTGATATTAGTTCTCCTTTGAAAATCTTGTAGAATTCTGTGCTGAAACCATCTGATCCTGGGCTTTTATTGGTTGGGAGACTTTTGATGACTGTTTCTATTTTTTAGTAGTTATAGGTCTACTTAATTTGCTTATCTGGTCTTGATTTAATTTTGGTAAATAATATGTATCCAGAAAATTGTCTATTTCTTTTAAGCTTTCCAATTTTGTGGAGTACAGGTTTCTGTAAAACAAAAAACATGGTCAATGAGACAAAACAGCAGCCTACAGAATGGGAAAAGATCTTCACTAACCCCACATCAGACAGATGTCTGATTTCCAAAATATACAAAGAACTCAAAAAACTTGTTATCAAAACAACAAATAATCCAATAAAAAATAGAATACAGGCCTAAACAGAGAACTCCCAGCAGAGGAATCTAAAATGGCTGAAAGACACTTAAGGAAATGCTCAGCATCCTTAGCCATCAGAGAAATGCAAATCAAAACAACTGTTGAGATTCCATCTTACACCTGTAAGAATGGCCAAGATCAAAAACACTGATGAGAACTTAGGCTGGAGAGAATGTGGGGTAAAGGGAACATTCATCCATTGCTGGTGGGAGTGAAAGCTGGTACAACCCCTTTGGAAATCAGTATAGCGATTCCTCTGAAAATTAGGAAACAACCTACCACAAAACACAGCAATACCACTTTTGGGTATATACCCAAAGGATGCTTAATCATACCACAAGGACATGTTCTCTACTATGTCCATAGCAGCATTATTTGTCATAGCCAGAACCTGGAAACAACATAAATGCCCCTTGACTGAAGAATGGATAAGGAAAATGTGGTACATTTACACAATGGAGTACTACACAGCAGAAAAAAAATGACATTTTGAAATTTACAGGCAAATGAATGGATCTAGAAAACATCATTTGAGTGAGATAACCCAGACACAGAAAGACAAATATAATATATACTCACTCATAAATGGTTTTTAGACATAAAACAAAAATCAGCCTGCAATTCACAACCCCAGAGAACCTAGACAACAAAGAGGACCCTAATAGAGACATACATGGATCTAATCTACATGGGAAGTAGAAAAAGACAAGATCTCCTGAGTAAATGGGAGCATGAGTATCATGGGACAGGGTAGAAGGGAAAGGAGGGGAAAGGGAGGGGAACAGAGAAAAATATATAGCTCAATTAAAACAATAAAAAAGGAAGTGTTTGGGGGGACTGGAAAATGAAACTTTTCTTGACTTAAATGCAAGGTGGAAAATAAAAAAAAGGTTTTCAGGAATATGATGTGACAGAGCTTTCCTTATGGGGATCTTTAAGTAAATGATATTCTACACTCATTTCCAATGCTATATTCATTATTTGCTGTCAAGTGTTGCTTCAACCTTAAAACGAGCTTTCTCAGCTTACCATTTATATCCCAACTATAGTGGCAAATAGTGACATTATCCAATATATATAATTTTATCAACCATATATGTATTTTCCTTTATTGGGAAAGCAAGAAAGAGCAGAAAATGACAAATCTGCAAGGTCATCTGTCCAAGAAAATGTTCCCAACTTATATGAACAGTATACATTTTGCAGCATGTTAAACTTCTTTCAAGATGACTGCCACTTGTCCAGATTGATTTGGGAGGGGGAGTATGATTAAGTCCCAGTGTAGATGATGATGCTTCTTGATATCGACATTTTGTTTTCTATGGTCTTTCTAGCTCTAAAGTCTAATTTTATAAGCATGGAACTGTTCTTTTGGCTATCATATCACATATAATGAAAAATATCTTCATTTTAAAGTCAATCAAACCATGAACTCTCATCTTTGTTTTGGCAGAGTCTAGAGAAGTATCCTTAAATCAGAGTTATAATTTCATTTTACAATAGCCTCAAACACTGCCAAGTAGATAGTCCTTTGTTTGGACTGACTATTGGTTTGGAATTAAAACTTGGCATTCCATGAAAGCGGAAGCAATTACTTCTTCCGTGTTAAAATTTATTTTCCACTTTCCCATTGAAGAGCTCAGCATATATGATATTGCAGGCTAATGAAGAAAATTGAGTTGAACATTCGCATTCCACATCCGCACATATAAGCTCTGTTTCATGCAGATATGATAGAAAGTTTCATGCTACTCCAGGTCACCAGATGAACATCTGAAAAACCTTCGGGGATTCAGGTCACTGGGCTATTTTTAGATTTTCTTATACCTCTTTTCCAAGGAACAGGTGGAGGAGGCAGGGCTGTTTAAATATCGCACTCTCTCCTAACCTCAAGACTTAAGAGCCCCCAAAGCCCCAGATGAGTCAATCAGTTACTGGGTGGTATAGTAGTACACCGGAGTTTGCCTACACTACCTCTGAATGACAATTTGTATTCTCTCTTTTCAGCTTCATATTTTGTAGCATCATGCTACTCGCTCATATTTAACCACAGTGGCCATGCTTTCACCATGAAAATTAGCAAAGCAGGGCTTTATCTCCAACCACAAAGTTTCCAAATATTTCCTAAGACATCCCCAGTCAGGGTCTACCGCCACTGTGTCCCATACAGCAAGCACCATTGTGCTGCCAGGTGAGGACCATCGGGACCTTAGACTCTTAGCTAACATTGAGGGCGTTTTGCCAGGTGAAGAGTTTCCAAGTATGAGGACCAGACTGACTCTGTTCAGTTCCTCACTTGAGTAATGTTTGTTTTGGCAGTCCTAACGCCATATTTCCAATAGTTTGGATTATCTAGCTTCCTCACACCTAAAGGTTCTCACCTCATTCAAGAGGAATGTGAGGCCCAAGACGTTAGGCACTGGTACAGAGAATAAATGCTGAAGAAGGTAAATTGGAGGAAACTGAATCCAATGAAAGGAGCATGAAGTAGGCTGCTTTCAAGCTTCCAATCATCATTTTGGATAGGGAGATCTGTTCTACTATCAAAGAAAGAACATGATTGTAGACAAAGCCAGGGACCAATTTGAACTCTAATGACAAAAACAGAAAGAACTGGGTTAAAACCAGTTTCTAGACCCAGTGAAATGATGGTAGTTAAAACAATACAGGCACAGAACAGACAAGCTCTAGACCATGTGTAAATCTAGGCAAACACAAAACACATGGCAACGTCTCAGAGCATAGACACTGCTCCTTGTCTTACCCACAGTCACACTTTTTCCCTTGAAGGTGGTGGGTCACATTTTGATCATACTGAAACAAGAGAAAGATTTTTAAGGTATTTATTGGTACTCTTCTTCCTTTAGATACCAAAAAAGGTACAATCTCAGTTTGCTTTCCTAGTATAAGGAAGGTCCAACTCCATTTCCCTAACACATATTTGGCAAATATGAAAGCTAGAATACTATTATATATTTCAGTCCCCTGCCTTTACTCTAAAAGCTGAGGCCTAAAGAGATGAATTCTCCAGGTTTTTAATGTTAATCTGTTGCAGATCTTTGCGAAAGGCTCAGGATTCATAAAGTCTTGTGATATATAAATTAAGTGTTTTGTTAGAGCTATCATTTATAAATATTTCAGTAGAGATAGCAGGTCATGTCCTTATAATATTTTGGAATAACCCTGAAAATTCAGTTAGTGATCCTACCTATCTCATCTTTATCCAAAGTCTAAAACTCTTCCTCCAGGTCACCAATGTATTTACATGTTTAATTCACTTATACCATTAGCAGTTATAAATAGAAAATGCTTGATATAAGAACATCTATAATCTAGATACAATCTATGATTAGATTTAGATACAGTCCTACCATGTGGAGGCAGAAAATCATGGTTAGTAACTTCACTGTACTCATAATCAACAGGCCTGGGCCTCCTGGTGGTACTTCCCTTATTGTCCGAAAAGAAAAGAAAAACCACAACACTGACTTAGAATAACATGAGTATTTGGGATAAAGATTATCTCTGGATTTCAAAATTTTATGACTGGCAACTTCCTCTTTGCTCTTTAACCATGTTCCAGGTGTCTTGCAACATAATTGCATCAAGGCAACAAATATTCCTGCACAAACCTATCTGCAAAAAAATTTCTTCTCAAGATATTCATTCATTCCAACTAGTTTGGCTCACCATTTCTTTTAACAAACCCAATATAATGCTCCTCTCTTATCAATTGTCTGACCACTACTACCCTTTGTCTTCACTGAATCTTTTTCCCCTATTTATTTTTATTTTTTATTGTTTTTTTATTGAGCTCTACCTTTATCTCTGCTCCCCTCCTTGCCTCTTCCCTCCCCTTCAATCCTCCCCCAAGGTCCCCATGTTCCCAATTTACTCAGGAAATCTTGTCTTTTTCTACTTCCCATGTAGATTAGATGTTTGTAAGTCTCTCTTAGTGTCCTCATTGTTGTCTAAGTTCTCTGGGATTGTGATTTGTAGGCTTGTTTTCTTTGCTTTATGCTTAAAAACCACCTATGAGTGAGTACATGTGATAATTGGCTTTCTGTGTCTGCGTTACCTCACTCAAAATAATGTTTTCTAGCTCCATATATTTTCCTGCAATATTCAAGATGTTATTTTTTCTGCTGTGTAGTACTTCACTGTGTAAATGTACCACATTTTCCTTATCCATTCTTTGGTTGAGGGCCATTTAGTTTGTTTCCAGGTTCTGGCTATGACAAATAGTGATGCTATGAACATAGTTGGGTACATGTCCTTGTGGCACGACTGAGCATTTAAGATGTTCTTGGTCCAACATCACAGGGTCTCCTTATGGACATCATTTTGCAAATGTGTGCCTGTCACTGCCTGTTGAGAAATGAAATCAAAGGCAATGGAAAGTGAAGGCAGTTGAAGAGTCCAGCCTGAGCCCAAGACCTTTAAAGCGTTTCAACCTAGGCCACATAAATTATCTCATAGACTTGGCTGTCCTAGCTCTGACATAAATGCCATTTACCTTAGGAAAGAGAAAATTCTGATTACTTACACTATAGAGTGCGTTGTCAGGGCTTGTGACAACGGCAGATAATGCCCATAGCAAAAGGAAACAAGTGTATATATTTTATCTGTTATTCTTTGCTGAGCAGGCCAAACTTGAGCATTCATTCTTCATTCATTCTATAATTAATGAACACTAGAATCCAATTATAGGGCTTAAATTGAGATACTACCACTTAGTGATTGTGTGACCATGGACACCTGAACTAACCTTTGCATTGCTCAATTTCCTGATCTATGAAATAGAATTGGTGGGTTTTTTTTTTAGATTAGGTAAGCACATAAAAGGTGGTATAATATAAACCTCCAATAAATATTTATATGTAATCATTACTACAACCCAAAGTGAATTCTCCCAAACCCTGCCCTCTTAGAATAGCTGCAAAAAATAAGGCATTTAGCTTGTTAGAATGTTATTCTAAAGATGTGAATAGAAATGGAATCCAAGTGTAGTGGTGTCCAAATGAGAGAATGAGCCTCCTTACCCAGTTCATTTAAAGAAAGTGTGCCAATTAGGAGCAGATAGTACTACTACTATTTGTAAACAATTGTGTGCCTCAACAACTTCAACTATGTGAAGAATTTCCTAAAAACAGTTGAGCTTGGCTGACTATGTCCCTCTATTGATGTTACTATCTCCATCTGTGGGATGAAAGTCTTGAGTTGAACTGATTGCTAAAGGCCTTTCAGGTTCTCAGCCTGAAGAGTTCTTCTGTTCTCAGTTCTCAAGTGTTATTTTCAGGGAAGTAAATTGAACAATGTAGTTGGACCTTTTCGTCAGGACCACCAGCTCCCCAGTAATGACATGAAGACCTATTAATTATAAAAGCTTGGCCATAGCTTAGGCTTGCTACTCACTAGCTATTACAATTTAAAGCAACCCATTTCTGTTATCTACATATTGCCATGTGGCTCCTGTCTTTACCTGTCCTCCAGTATGTCTTGCTCCCTCTGTGTCTTCTGGTAACCCCACCTCTCTTCTTCCCAGTGTCCTCTATGTCTGACTGTCCCATCTATACCTATACCTGCCTAGCTAATGGCCATTTAGCTTTTAATGAAACCAATAAGAAGGCACCTTGACAAAACCACATCTTTACAGGGTATAAAAAGATTATTCCACAACAAAACAAATCTTGACAGATCTTTTGGAAAAAAAATTTAGTTGGGGCTAAGAAATAAAATGTTGTTTCAGTGATTATTGGTCATCATATATAACCTTAAGCATAAATCAATGTAAAAGTCCTATGAGATCTTAAATTGGACCATCTAGTACAGTGTCTCTCAACCACCAGCACTGACATATTGAGCCAAATCCCCTTGCTTTGGGGAAACAGGAGCTCTCTCTTTTTTGCATTGTATGACAACTGGCAGTATGCTTTTCCTTAGCACACTAGATACCAGTAACACCTCTCCCACTTGTAACAATCCAAAGGGTCACCAGACACTGCTGAATGTCTGTTAGGGATGGTATTAGAATATTTAGCAAATTTTCTTAAATTTCAACCTTTTATCTAAAAGTTCAGGATAGACATCACCTTGGAACTTGCTACATAAACAAGATCTCAGTCCTCAAATTAGATTTACTGAGTCAGAAAAAACAAACATTTAAACAATATTCCTATGTGACTTTTAGCCACACTGAAAGCTGAGAAGCTCTAATTTAGTCTTAACCTTTTGGTATATTAGAAATATTAATGTTTTTATTAAGAAGTAGAATTTTCCTTACAAAATAAATGCAGTCTGAGTTATGAATACTCCTCCAAAAGAGAAATATTAATGTTCTTTTAAAAAAATTCTCACCATGATTCCACAGGTTTGTGTAAGGATGTAGAAGTAGTGATATCATTTTAAAATCAGTTTTGTTGTTGTTGTTGTTTTGAGACAGTATTTCTCTGAGTAGCTTTGGAGCCTGTTTGGAAACTTACTCTGTAAACCAGGCAGTTCTTGAACTCACAGAGATCTTCCTGCCTCTGCCTTCTTACCGTTACCTTTGCCTAGTGATTCTGGGGTGAAATAAAGCTTACAAACACTGATAAAATCCGCATTTTCTTCATAATTGAAACTGAGATTCCCCCTCCCACAAATGCGGCAAATGACCTGTTCTACCCACAAAGTCTCAATTGGAATTAAGCCTAATAGTTAAGCCTCAGAAGAGGACCCCACTCCCATAGGCTTACTCAATATTTTTTTTTACTTTCCCCTGCTTCTGCTGCTGTCATTAAAGCTGTCTGCCAAAAGTCTCCCCCTCCTGAGAGAGTAAGGGGAGCAGAGGTGTTGCAAAATCAAAGAGGCTCAAAAAATATTCTAAGTCACTGACATTGAAGATGGATAGCACCCTGAGAAGAATGCTGATTCTGTCCCCTATCATCCATTATAAGGAATGTTGCAATTAAAGACAGGCTGACCTAAGGGAAATCCATATCTCAAATCAATTCAGCAGGGAATATTGCAGGCAAAAGAGCAAGAAACTAATTAATTCAACAGCAATTTGCAAAAGAATGAAGAGTAAGTAGAGAACATTCTAAGCAATAAGGCAATGGACCTGTTTCTAACTTAGGTCGGTTGCAGCACTGAATAACCATGTGGCTAGGGACCTGCTTCTCCTCATCAACTCTGGTCTCTCCAAACTACTCTTAGACCTGCTTCTGTCTGCCAGCATGAGTCCCTGCTCCCAGTCCACCTCCATTCCCTTGGGACTCATCCTCTTGGCATGGACCCAGGGTCCCCAAAGTTCTTCCCTACCACCCCTTTCAACCTCTCCTTCTAGCCAATTTCTATCCCATTGTGACTCCTAGCTCCACAGAACAGCGCTCTACCAGAGAGACACTTGGCTAGGACCTGGGTAGGCTACCTTTAGCCTCCTCTCACTCTCCATTTCTACTCTCTTCAGTGTATCTTTAGACCTGAGGCTGCCTGTCCACCTGAGCCTTCATCACAGACCACGTCCATAACCTGGAACTCAACCTATCAGTTGAGTGTAGTTCTTCTCCATTCCCGCATTCAGCCATTCCTCCTAGTTTTATGTTCCTTTGTGAATCTCTGCTGAACCAAAGATTCATTCTCTACCAGGAACTCCACTGTCACCAAATCTGGCTAGACCCAGGCATTACTTTCAGTGTATCACGATTTCTTAGTGAGTCTCTATTGACATGCAAAACTATGCTACCAGGGACCACACAGCTACCACACTTGGTAGGATCCTGATTACAGCAGTAGCAACCAAAGAATAGAATGTTCATCTATTAATAGTGCAATCAGATAGCTATACCCAAAACACCACAAACAACTCCAGATGCCTAGCTCCCCCTACAAAAGAAATCACAACAACAAAAACATGAATTATCAAAACAATATGTATCTCCAGAAGCCAGCAACTCTATTGCAACAGGCCTCGAGAAAAGCATTTTACCTGAAACAAAAAAAAACAATGACTTCAAATTAGGAATTACATGTATGCTCAAGGATCTTTAAGAGAATATCAATAAATGACTTAAGGAAGACAATAAGAACAAATTAAACTGTTTCTGTCCATCAGTAAAATTCTACAGAAGGCACAAGAAAGAAAACATGAGTCTGAATGTTAACAACATTCAAAAGGGACACAAGGAATAACAACCCCAAAACAATTTATCAAGAGGGGAAATACCTACGACAAAACAGCAAAATAACATAAATTAATAAACCTTGCTCATTAATAACTCAATATTAACAGTCACAATCCCCCCAATAAAAAAACATAAACTAACAAATTGGATTAAAAATAGAACTCATCCTTATATTACATCCAAAAAATGCACCTTACTATCAAGGACTGATAGCACCTTAGGGTAAAAGGATGTTTAAGAGGCTAGTCTCCCATCCAAGTACTAACCAGGTCCTACACTGCTTAGCTTCCGAGATCAGACAAGATTGGGCACATTCAGGGTGGTATGGCAAAAAATATCAAATGGAAAAAAGAAAGCATATTTAACAAATGGTGCTGGCATAATTGGATATCAACATATAGAAGAATGAAAATAGACCCATGTCTCTCACCATGCACAAAACTCAAGTCCAAATGGATCAAAGACCTCAACATAAAGCCAGCAACACTGAACCTTAGAAGAGAAAGTGGGAAGTACACTTGAACGCATTGGCACAGGAGACTACTTCCTATATATAACCCCAGCAGCACAGACACTGAGAGAAACAATTAATAAATGGGACCTCCTGAAACGGAAAAGCTTCTGTAAA
>JAQHUG010000075.1:2520408-2532095 GCA_028555095.1 Dicrostonyx torquatus
CGGAGACCAACCGCATTCGGGGCCCCTCACATCCAGCTCTCCCTCAACCAAGCAGCGCTTCAATAAACCGTGATCGGAGAAGGATCCTGTGTCAGTGGCTTTCTTCCCGCTGGTCGGGGCTCGCCGCACTTTGAGATTCTGTTTCTTACCACAGTCAGAGTGGCCAAGACCAATAAAATGAATGATGGTGAGAATGTGGGGGAAAGGGAACACTATTCATTGCTTCTGCATGTGCAAACTGGTATGGTGACAATGAAAATCCATGTGGCAGTTCCTGAAATATCTGAAAATGTATCTGCCCCATGATCCAGTTATACCACTCTTAAACACATATACTCAAAGAACTCTATATTCTACTACAGAGACACTAGCTCACCCATATTAATTGCTGCTCTATTCATAAGAGCCAGAAAATGGAAACTGTGACACACCGAGTCCGCCAGCGGAAGAGATGACCACAACAGGATTCTTCTCAGAACGCACTTTATTGGGACACACTGTCTTGAAGATAGGAAAGGCAGAAGGACCCCAATCCCAGGCCCGGCTTGCTTATAAGCAGTGCCAAACAAAGCCCTGAGCTGTCATCGCCTGATAGGCTCAGGCCAAATTGGCACGAACGTGTGATGACCGGATTGGTCAATTCATACGATGCCCTATTCAAGTGCGCACATGCGCAGAAGTCATCAGGACAGAAGCGGCAAATGGCACTTTGGCTCTGAGCCAGCAAGCCTTACAGGAAACAGTCATGATGTCTATCAACTGAGGATAATGCAAGTGTGGTAAACTTACACATTGAAATCTTACTCAGCTGCTAAGAAAAATGAAATTATGAAATTTGCATTTAAGATTTCTATATGTGTGTATATTTCAAAAAGATCATCCACAGAGACTAGGCAGGTAGCAAGGGTCTGGGGGAAAGGGGAAGCTCTCAAGTAAGCAGAAGTAGAATTGGTGATAGAAAGAGATGGGGGGGCAGGAATGGGGAATAAATGGAGAGGGAGACAGAAGGGCAGGGTAGAAGAGGGACTACAAGGAGGGATAAATACTGCTAAAAGACTTTAGAATAGTCATATGGAAACCTACTACTGTAGAAGCTTCCCGAAATATATACAATGTATTAAAATATATTAAATGAAGCCAACATGCCATGGTGGAGACAATGTCTCAACTAGATACTTTGTGGCACCAAGTAAAACCCCCTGTGGGAGCAATGAGCTATGTTTTTTTTGTTGATGTTTGTTTTATTTGAGTAGTCTCTTTTATTATATTTTTATTATTAAAAATATTAAAATTTAAATATATTTTGATCATGTTCTTCACCTCCACCAAGTCCTTCAAGATTCTCTTCCCCCCACTCACCACTCAATTTTAAGTTCTTTCTCAAAACAGTAAAAACAAAACCCAATACAACAAAACTCTCCCCAAACCAAGAAAATAAAATAAAACATTAGCCCCCATCAAAAAATAAACCCACCAAACTGTAACCAAATAAAAGCACACACAAAAACTATGGAGACCATTGGTCCTGAACATGAGGTCTGCCCTGCAATGGTTGATCTACCCAGTGTCACTCCGTTGAAGAAAACTCATTTTCCCTCTCCCAACAGGTTTAAATAACAGTACAGTTGTTAACGGAATGGGTTATGTTATGTCTTGTTAAACCATTGGCAAAAAGATCCCATAAACATCCCCCCGCCCACGCATACACACAATATCACAGGCTACTGGCATGGCTATTGCTTATTCTCCACAACCTGATGGTAAGGCCCTATTGCTGAAGATACCATTTATGTTGCCAAACGCGGAGAAATCAAGCTGTTGCCCAGCTAGAAGATTCACCCCTACTTCCTAGCATTCACAGATAGATGACACTTTGCATGCTAGCAAAGGAGAAAAATAATAATCAATATCACCAACTACAAACACTAGGATGTACAATAAGGTGGTACCTGCGGCATATACTGGTGCAACATTGACACAGAATTTAGGGGAGCAACTAGTCACTCTTTGATTTCATTTTAAGACCATATCCATGAGATGGATCCCATGACCTGACACTGCTAAGATGGCCAAGAACTTGAGAGTAAATAGATAGGTCATAGCTGCCAGGGGAAAATCTACTAACTACTATTCTGCTAAAGAACCATGGCAATAAAGTGATTCCTAATGACATTGCTATTCCCTTAGATCAGGACACTGCTTACCCCTCTTCAAGGAGGTTTCTTCTAGCATATAAGGTAATTAACAAAGAGAACCACAAGTAGACAATGAGCATAGAGAGATTTTGGAGCACTTAGGCCTAAATGGGCTGTCCTTTCCAATTCCTCCTGTCAAGACTTGAGGACCTAAATGGAAGAGGAGATGGAAGGATTGATTCTAAAAGTCAGAAGTAGAAACAGCATCTTCCAGAAGCAACAAGGCCAATACACACAGGAACTCATAGAGACTGTGACAGCCCACACAAGACCTGGCCAAGTTGAAACCAGACAACATTCCAGCACAGGGAAGGGCAAGTAGTCACAAAGTATCACTCTTTGCTAAGAAGCTGTTTGCAATTGATACCTATGGGAAAGTAAAATTCTGTTTTCTCCAATGGAGTGACACTGGGTTTATCAATAACATTCTGGGAAGGCCTCTTACCCAGAAGAAGTTGGCCAACACAAAATGGACTTCATGGTTTTTGTGGACTTTTTGTTTTGATTTAGTACTTTTTTTAAATCTTACTGAGGTTTTTTTTTTTTAGTTTAGATTTTCAATCCTATTTTATTAATAATACTTTTAATAAAATTAACTTCTCAGCAGGACATTTAATACACAAAACCTCCACTTTCTTGATTTCTCTGGAATTTAGGTTTCTTTGCTGTTGTTATATTTTCTTCTTGAGACGGATAGAGAGACAGAACATGATGTCGAGTAGGCAGGGAGCTGGGGTGCGTCTAGGATGTGTTGGGGCAGGGGAATGAATGTTATCAAAATACATTGTGTGAAAAAATGTAAAAAAAAAAAAACCAGTGGCTAGCCAGAATAGCACCATTCCTCAGTAGGCAGGCCTCTGTATCACAAATTGTGTGGCCTCTCTTCTGGACAGGGTAAGAGGCTACAGTGCAAGATACCATTGGAAGCAATACTCATTTCAATTTAGGAAGCATGAACATTTTCTAACTATATTAGCTTACTCTGGGATGAAACAGCCACAGCAGGAGCTTGATGTGCCTAAAAGAAGCTATTGAAATTGCTGGTGATGGAGAGAGGGACCAGTTCTTGTCTCAAGGTTGCACTGGAGAATTTTCCACCTCCAGAAATCACTGCAAATTGTAAGCTATTCATATTTTTAAAAGAATATAACATCTACCTCATAAAATGCAAAATCAGGAAAAGACAAAACACAAAACAATTTTTGCAGGCTATCTACTCCACCCCACATAGCCTAGGGTAGAGGCAGATGGAAAATTTAATGTGTTCATTTGACAACTTCTCTTCAAAGGCTAGATCCGATCATTTGCGCTTTTATTTTTTTTTTCTTGACCTCTAAGTTATTCATTAGCAAGTGTGACGTGTGCCCATGGGATATTGCTGAATCAACTTCACCTTTATAGCTACAAGTGTTTGTTAGGATTTATGAGTAATTCCTTTAACACCACTTGATTAGGTTGTGTTAGGTTAAAAAAAAAACTCACCTATAACAGCTTACACTTGCCAATTCCTCCATTTGTAATTAATCAGCATGTGGAAAAAAAATGTTTGAGAGCCTACTATGTGTTCTGCAGATAAAACAAGAGCCAATGAAAGATGGAATGAGAAAGATAGTACATCATCTGCACTTTCAAAGAATTATTTTAAAATGGTACACAAGGATAGTTACATATTAAGCTGCTTGCAGTTGGGAGTCAGTGAAGGAATGGAGGTACTTAAAAAGACTTGTCTTATGGACTGATGGCGGAAGTAGAACTTGTGTGACAATGTTCTGAAAGGGGCGTGTTGTATGTCTCCTTAAGGGATAAGCCATTTCTAAAGAAAACTGTCATCTCTATAAGACTGTTTCTTCAAAAATATGGTGCCCAACCATTTGTTTGGGGTGGATACAGCCTTTTCTCAAATGAGGTATTTATCTGCTGAAGTTATTCGAGCCCATATTATATGTCAGGTCTTGTTCTAGGATCAAGATCTATGCCCTCAAATAAGGCAGGAAAGGCCCTGACCTTGGGAAGAATACGTGTTCATTGAAGAAAGAGGTGAAAATCATAGATTTAAGTATGTATAAAACAGGATGTGGTGAGAAAGTGAGCTGAAGCTTCAGTGGGCTGAAGGAGAGGGTCAAGTGCACACCTGGGGATTATAGGCTTGTTTCTCAAGTCAAACATGCCATGCATGGGCATCAGCAAACCTTTAAACTACACCTGTTGCTCCCAAACTATACCTGTTCCAGAAGAAATGATAAATTTCACTTCACTCCCTTAGTCAAAGGAACCTTCTGGAAAGCTAAAATATTACTCTAGCACTGCTTTGAGTTGATAGAGTGTAATTATCATCAAGCCTAGTGACGATTTTGGAGGGAGTTGGGTGATGCTTTAATTAGCATTGACCTTAGACCAACGATAGAAGTTAATGGCTTAGTTTGGGCCTAAGAAGTTTCATAAACACTAGACTTATTTCTACCAACCACTAAAATGCAGATTGAAGCTATTTTAGCTGCTACAGTTAATCCAACTGTGTTACTGCTCTGATCATCCCCGTTTATGAAAACAACTGGGAAATCTTTCCTGAGTTTAAACTCAGAAAAGTCTTCCTAGCTTCTGTGTTGATCTTGTTAGTATGTTTTAAGAGCACATTATACCTACTTTTCTCTGTAAGTCTTATGGAGGCTTCAGACCGAAAGTAATAAAAGTGTGAACTGACTTAAATGCATTTTGCTCCATATATTCAGCTCTTCTCTGTGCCAAATATAATCCATCAAATCTGATAAGCCGCCTTCATGTAACGTCTGCCTCCTCAGTAGACTATTAAGTATTTGAAAATGGGAACGGTGTGTTATACTTTGTTCTCCTCTACATACCTACCATACTGTTTTGCTTCTAGGTCCCTCTATAAATTCTTGCCTGGTGACCAACCAAATACTTGCTTGGTGATCGACTAAATATAGGCACTGATTGAGGTAAGCCTGGGCAGAAGACACGGCACTACAGAAGCTGTGTTTCCAAGTCCTTTGTTGGTAAATTCACTTAGGGATATGATGTGCTCTGTTCTAGCGTCAGTACATGGAATAAGAGGGATGAGTGGCATAAACAATAGCAGCTTCCCGCACAGGTATTGAATCACTCAGTGGCACCCTTTCTGCTTCCAGCTGTAGCCTGGGAAACAGCATCCTCTCTACATGCATCACTGCAGAGACATTTCAGTTTCCCTCTTTTGGGGAAATGCCGAGCTGTATGTCTGAAATGAGTACTCTAATGACTCATCTTTACACCAGGACATGTTATACCTGACTATTTGGCAAAGTGTCGAAAATTACTTCGACACCTAAAATGGTTCCATTAATCATGAATGGAGAAACACTTCAAGTAGGGTGGCGGCGAAGGCTGTAAAATCCAAGCGACAGATCAAGATGTTTTGCAAGAGCACATTAGGCAACTTAGCGGTTATGGATATGGAAGCAAGGCACACGTTAACATTTCTGGTACAGCACTGCCACCTTTACCAGCACTAAAACCAAAAAGCCAACAGGCGGAGTATCTCTTCCTAAGTTTCCACCTTCTCACCCAGTGTCAATTGGCAAGGGGGCGGGGTGAATTTAATGACTCTTCCTCCTTCACTCTGATTATTTGTTTACAATTCAAGCTTGTTTAGTTACCATTGATTTGTTGTGGAAGTGTGAAGCATGATTTATCAGAAGTTTGTTCATGGTAACCTTAAAAATATATCCATGTCAGCACTCTAGAGGCAGAGGCAGGCAGATCTCTGTGAGTTCGAGGCCAGCCTGGTCTACAAGAGCTAGTTCCAGGATAGCCAGGGCTGTCACAGAAAACATAAAAACCCTGTTTTGAAAAACATATATATATATATATATATATATATATATGTACACTGTTGCTGCAGTCATGCCATTTTCCCCCAGTATCTCAGAAACTATTCAGCTGATTTGGTTATATCATTTATAATTTACTAAACATATAGTATGTTTATGCATTAATGGTTCTAGCTCATTAGAACTTGGTTACTTAATAAGTAGGTGCTGATTAACTCTTAGCCATGAAAGTTAATTTGAACATTAAAGTATGTATCCATACTCAAATTTTCCCAGGAGACCTGTGGTAAATGAAATGACTGTGACCATTGGAACCTCTAGCAAGTACAATTTGCAAGGATGGATGTAATTTTTAAGGCTGGTCTGCTTTGCTGTCAAAGGCAACTACTTATTTAATCAGCAGTCTAATTAGGTAAATGTGATTTCCTTATCTTTTTTTTTTTGCTTTTGAAACCATGTTAGTGTTTTCTTTTCTTAGAAGTGACAGAGAACTTTCCTCGTGTGTAGAAATTCTTCTCCCAAGAGATACGGTAAAACAGAACCTGATACAGGACCCATTGGGTTTAACTAGGGTACCAGAAAAAATACCAAAGGTCTGTGATAATGGTATGCAGTCATGATCATCTTCTTGAATAAATTAGAATTTTCCCAAAAAATTTCTAGTGGTTTCAGATACAAATGATCATTTATGAAAAGTGTAAGTAAATTAGTGAAGATATTATGTATATCAAATAGGTGACAAAACAATGTTATTTTTAGCTGATCATATTAGTAAAAATTTGAAGAGCAATACAAATTCATATGTTTATATTTGGGGGTGATGCTAATAAATACATTCACACACCATTGACCAAAGTATGGATTGCCATTTGGAGAGCAGTTTGGCCATCTAAATAAAAAGGATAAATGTATGAACCCATTGAAACTGTAACTCCTCTTCTGGCATTCAGACTATAGATAAATGTGTAGGGTCAAATGTCCAGAGACTGATAAGTGATAGAGTAAAATTTGTTTTCAGTATGCTGAAATCTCTCCAAGATATAATATTATGCTATGTAGGCAGCAAATGAAGACCTGGGAGAACTGATAGTATATTCTAGTCCAGACCCAAAGGCCTTACATCCAGGATGATGTAAACCCAAGTCTAAAATCTAACAGATAAGACCTAAGAACAACTTCAAGATGGATACCAGCAACAAGACAAAACAGGAGGTTTCCATCTCCATTTCTCATTGCAAAAATGATTCATATCAATTACTCATGGGTCAGAATGTGTTCAGGAAAGTCTCAGAATCCAACCGTGAGACTTAAAAACTTCTTTTGTGCACAGAACTGAGAAAGCTGTATTAAAAAGGCAAGCAGAACAGTTTCACTTTGCTTGTATTTCTCCTCTCCAGGCCAGCACTACATCATATCACAAGGGACTCCCCAAGCCTGCAGTTTCTTGAGTAGAGCAAATAAAGCCAATACAGAAATATGGTTTCCCTAGTGATCTGAAGCAATTGCTAGGAGGCCCATTTCTATTTCATCTCACTGAAAATACTTCTAGAATTGTCAAGGCTATCTAACCAGCATTTATCTAGTAAAATGGGAATGCATAGAGCTTAAAGAGATCAGTGTGGGAATCCTGGTAGATAAATTCTATCTTCTGGATACCTAATCTTACCAGAGAACTCAGACTGCAATGCCTCTCATTCTGTGGACCAAACCAATGGCTCGGATTGGCCAGGAAATACAGGCAGTAAGTAGTTCTGCCTACTTGAAGTCTGGTCTGGACATAGAGCTAGCCACTGTTCTCACTTGACAATAGAATACAGCCTACAGATTTGCCCCATTTTATAACATACTTCAAGACTTTCTCATCATGAAGTCCAGTTAGTGGTACTACCTGATCAGGGACCACATGGTGACCCCACTAAATCTTAGGAGATTATGAAGCCCAGCCAGTGTCCCAAACTGGTCGTGTAAACTAGCCAGCAAGTGCCTTCTCCTGTCTATAAAGCATATCCAAATGCTCTGGACAATGACAAAACCCCGAATGAAACTTTGAATGCAAAGTCAAATCAGTGATACCTTCTAGCCAGGAAGCCATCTACAGCTTCATACAACTGCTGGAGATGATGGGGCCCAACCTGTGGTTACTACTGACCTCAGACTCCAGGAAGAAACTCTACCCTATCAGTCAGCCAATAGACCCACTGCACCTAAACACATGGAAAATAACCTTAAATTGGAAATGGACCCTATTAGCAAGTTCCACTTGCCAACATATGTTGAAAGCTGGTTTACACAGAACTCTGATGGGCTTAATGATGAAGGTTTTAGCAGCTGAAGCAAACCTGTAAAGGTTGGAATAATTCAACACTTTCCCACACATACAGCTACCAACACAGGGATTATGAAGAATTGAGGGCATATGATACTACCTATAGTGGTCTGAAAAAAATGGCCCCCATAGGCTCATAAATTTGAATGCTTGGTCACCAAGGAGTGGCACTATTTAAAGGGCAAGGAGGTGTGCCTTACTGGAGGAAGTGTGTCACTGGCTCTCTCCCTCTCTCTTTGTCTTGGATCTTCGAGACAGGGTTTCTCTGTAGTTATTGGTTCCTGTCCTGGAACTAGCTCTTGTAGACCAGGCTGGCCTCGAACTCACAGAGATCCGCCTGCCTCTGCCTCCCAAGTGCTGGGATTAAAGGCATGCGCCACTGCTCGGCATGGCTCTCTCTTTTTTCCTTGTACCTGCATATCTGGATATAGAACTCTTGGCTACTTCTCCAGCACCATGTCTGCCTGCATGCCACCATGCTCCCACCATGATGATAATGAAGTAAACCCTTAAACTGTAAATCAGCCCCAAATAAATGTTTTCTTTTATAATAGTTGCCATGGTCAGGTTGTCTCTTCACAGCAATACAACACTAAGACAGCACCTAAGGAGACTAATATTCCAAAATCCAGTCACATAGAAATGGAGGTCTATGAAGTGATTGGCAAGGAATTCAGAATAATTGTCTTAAGAAATTTAGAGAATTACAGATTCAGGACTAAGCAAAATTAGAAAGACAATACACAGGCAAAATAAAAAGTTTAACAAAGAAATAGAAAATAAAAAAGAAAATATTTTATTAGAAGACACCAGAAATGTTGCAGCTAAAGAAACAAGAATGAAAGTAAAATTCATTAGCATGCATAAACCATACTGTATCATGCAAATTAAAGAATGCGTAAAGTCAAAGAGAGGTCATTTAAAATTACTCAATCAGAGAGAAACAGAGGAGAAAAAGGAAGCTTGAAAGAGTACTATTGGGTTTATAAGGAGCTGTGTAGTACAGCACTATATACATTATGAAAGTCCGTGAGAGAGAAGAGAGGGGAAAATGAAAATAGGAATAAAATAGACGTAAAGAAACAGTAGATAAAAACAGCTTAAATTTGAGAAGAGAAATGAGCAACCAGATTTTACATATTTCTATATATGTTGAATCTAAATAGGTCTATAGTGAGAAAGATCATCATTAAATCGTAAAATTTTTAAAGTTCTGAGATATATAAAAGGACAGACACACATCACATACAAGAAAGACGCAATAAAATTCTAGTAGGGTTTCTCAGCAGAAACCTTGCATACCAGGATATAGGGGAAGGTATTAAAAGGGAAAAAATAACAGTTAAGGATAGTTTATATAATCAAGGTGCCCTTAAGATCATTTAAGGGATAGATAATATGGAAACCTAATACAGGAGAAGCTTCCTTAAATATATACATATATGAAGGCAATCTAACAGAAATTGCCAAATAATGGGAAAGACAGAGCCATCAAATAAAGTTTCCAATCTTGGAATTTGGGTTACATCTAATTGAGTTGTTGGCCAAAGGGTCCAATGGGGATCACAGACTAATTCAAAATCTCCCCCAAATCATAACTGTTGGATATAAATCCTTTCAAATTTGGTGGACAAGTAGAAAGAAAAGTGAAATAAAATAACACAACATTAATTAATAGATACAAAAGATTTAAAAACAAATGACAAAACAACAACCTAAAACATGAAGAAAAAGTAAAATTAGAGTTTTAATATATAGCTAAATTGTTAGAACACTACTAAATAATGTTAGAACTGTAACATTTTTAGAAAAAGAAATCAAGACATGTGTTAACAAAAAGTATCAAATCACCAAGAAAGATAGCAAGACAGAAAGGAAGGAAAAAATGAAATTTAAAACAATCAGTAAAGAATAACAAAGTAGCAAGTCCTTACCTACCAGTAATTACTAAAAGTGTGTTTGACTTGAATATTCCAACCAAAAACATTAGTGATAGAATGAATAGAAAGCCAAAACCCAATAAATTCTGTGTTGATTGCTTTAGCTTTAAGGTCACACATGAACGAAAACCTAAGTATAAAAAGATGCTATCCCAAGAAAATCACAAACAAAGGAAATGGAATGGGGACATAGATCAGGCAAAATAAAATCTAGAAATGTTATGAGAGACCAAGTAAGTCACAACATAATGCTAAAAGGGGTAATTCATCAAGACCATAAAAATTGCAAATATTTATGAAAAGAGCATTAGACAGTCTTGATAGTAAAGTAAATATTAAATAAGGAAATAAACAGAAATATGGTTGTGGTAGGAGAGTTTGACATCCCACTTTTAAGACACCATTCAGACAGAATATTAGGAAGAAAACAGTGGACATGCACAGTACTATAAACTAAGTATACCGAACACACATGCACAATGTGTTCTATCCAATACCAGAGTACACATTCTTATCAAAGTCATACAATCAGTTCTACAGGATAGCTCCTACGTTAGGCTATGCAATAGGTCTTGAAGAATTCACCAAGATTAAAATCATATCAAGGACTTTCCAAAACCACAATAAATAAAGCTAGAAAATAACAGAAAAAATGAAAATGTGATAAATAGGTAGAAGTTACAAACATTCCTGTTTTGACCAATAGATAAAAGAAGAAATCAAAATGCAGATTAAAAAATATCTTGAGACAATTGAAAATAAAAACAATATTCTAAACCATTATAGTACGAAGGCCAGGTGATGATGGTGCACGCCTTTAATCCGAGCACTTGGGAGGCAGAAGCAGGCAGATCTCTGCGAGTTCATGTAGCAGCAGGTTGCTTGTTTGTCCCCGGCTGCTTAGCCCAAAATGTTCACACAGAAACTGTATTAATTAAATCACTGCTTGGTCCATTAGCTCTAGTTTCTTATTGGCTAACTCTTACATATTAATTTAACCCATTTCTATTAATCTGTGTATCGCCATTTGGCTGTGGCTTACCAGCTAAAGTTCTGGCATCTGGGTCTGGTGTCTATCTCAAGTGGGACTACATGGCTTCTTCCTGACTCTGCCCTTCTTTCTCCCAGCATTCAGCTTAGTTTTCCCCACCTAGCTCTGTTCCCCTATAGCTTTGTTATAGGCCCAAACAGTTCCATTATTTATCAAAGGTAATCACAGCATACAGAGGAAAATCCCACATACCTCCCTTTTCTGTCTAAATAAAAAGGAAGGTTTTAACTTTAACATAGTAAAATTACATATAACAAAACAGGTATCAAGTAAGAATTACAGTTACAATATTTATATCTATTTTATCTTTTATCATAACTAAGGAAAGCTATAACTATATATTCTTCA
>JAQHUG010000075.1:2533015-2549457 GCA_028555095.1 Dicrostonyx torquatus
TTGTGGTCTCTCAAACCATATTAGTCTGAAATGAATCCACAGGTTCTCATCTTCTATGGAAACAAAAGAAGAACCTCTTTTTCAAAGTAACATATCCTTAGACCCAAATTCTGAAGTCAAGATACTTTTATAGTATACATAGTGGTTTAGCTTAGCAGTCCATACAATGAAATGTCTCGCTGTACTTAGCTCCTTCACAGTCAAAAACTTCAAAGAAAACACAATCATATACATAATCCAGACTCTCTGTGTATAGTGCATTTTTACATGGCTTATTTTTCTTTACTCCTTTTCATCTATGACTATTTGTTCTGACTCTCTATACTACTTTTTCTCTCTCCCAAGCTTACGTACATTTATCCAACAAGTGACCCATTTAGTTATTTTATGTCTGAATCTGTCCTTATTGCATTATCTGCAATAATTTACTGTCTTGAACAACTTTTAAAATGGTAAGCAGTTTGGTTACAGATACTCTGGATACTGGCCCTGCCTCTCTCCACTTTTAAAATGATGGAGGTACCATTACTTTCAGCACTGGGACCACCAGGTAGGAGCCAAGATCAGCACTTTAACTCTGAGAATGAACATGCAGCAATAAACCCTTTTTATCTGAGTAACAGTTAATCTGCCATGCAGAGCATTGTGCAGCATGGAAACATCTCTTTGTATGGCAGCAGGAATCTGCTATGCTCTCCTGCCTGTGCATGCTTAGTACCCCTGATTCCACCACCTGCCAAGGTGGAGAGTGCTGAGCTGTGAGCATGGTCTCAGCTACTTTCCTCCAGACCCTGAGTGGGCACACAAACACCTGGCCCACAAATGCCATTAAAATGTTTCATAGCCAGAGTTCATGCTGGCAGTATGGCCCAGGAAGCCACGTTTTAAAAACGTGCAGCTTTTTTTCTGCTATGGCAGAATCAGGAGACCCTCTTTTAAAGGACCCATGCCTCTACATGCTTCTAACAAATAGAGCCCACCCAAGAAAATGCTGCTACCAAACCATGCTTAACTGTGTTCTTTTGTGTCTAGGATACCTTTTTAAGCTTTCTCAGGTTATGTGGACGTAGTTACCCACGTTGGTGCACCAATCTGTAGAAGTAGGCCACTTGTTTGTCTCCAGCTGCTTAGCCCTGAAATAAACACACAGAAACTGTATTAATTAAATCGCTGCTTGTCCCATTAGCTCTAGCTTCTTATTGGCTAACTCGTACATATTAATTTAACCCATTTCTATTAATCTGTGTATCACCACGAGGCTATGGCTTACCTTGTAAAGTTCCAGCGTCTGTCTCGGGTAGGGCTACATGGTTTCCCTCTGACTCTGCCTTCTTTCTCCCAGCATCCAGCCTAGCTTTCCCTGCCTAGTCTGTTCTGCACTGTCATAGGATCAAAGCAGTTCTTTATTAATCAATCAGTGGAAATCACAGCATACAAAAGAGGGAAATTTCACACCAAATTCAAGGCCAGATTGGTCTACAAGAGCTAGCTCCAGGACAGGCTCAAAAATCTACAGAGAAACCCTGTCTCTGTCTTGAAACCCTATCTTGAAAACAAACAAACAAAAACAAAAAAATTATAGTTTGAAACAAGAACAGTTCTAAGAACAAAGTTTGTAGAATATTATGGAAAGCAAATATGTCAAACATTTTTAATTTTCACCTCAAAGAGCTAGGGAACAAAAGAGGACAAAGGTGGATGAAAAAAGTAAATCATATAGAACAGATCAGAAATAGAGTGTAGGAAAAATACAAACAATTTAACTGAGAATTGGTTTTTAGAAAAAGCAATCAGGAAAAAAAGATAATACTCAAATGAATAAATTATAAGAAGTATGGATCATTATAACTGATAACATGGAAATACAAAGGATGGATCATTAAGTTAATGCTATGAACAACCATATAGCAACAAATTGGAAAATCCTATATACCAAGATGCAATCTTAATGAAATGGGCCTTAACAGAATAATTAGTAAGAGGACTGAAGCAGTAATCAAAAACCTCCCAACAACAACAAAGAAAACCCTGGAGGTCCCAGTAAGTCATGAATTCGTAAGTATCTAGAAAATGTCAATTCTTCTCAAACTCTTAGAGATAATTGAAGACAGGAAGACACTAAACATTTCCAAATTCATTTAAAGAAGCCTATATTGCCTTGATATGAAGATGAGAGAAGGAAGCAAGAAGAAAGTTGGAGGCCAACATCTCAGATAAAAGTAAATGCAAGAAATCTTCAAACACATACACACACACACGGAGAGAGAGAGAGAGAGAGAGAGAGAGAGAGAGAGAAAACAAAATACTCCCAAACAAAGAAGGGTGCATATAGCCTATCATTACAGTCAATGATGAACGATGAAAGCTTTAAACTTTCTTCTCTAACATCAGAGACAAGGCAAGGACTCCAATTATTTCCATTTCTATTAAGCACAGTGTTGAAAATCCTATTCACAGCAATTTAGTTCCTAAAAGAAATAATTGGTGTCTAAGTCAGAGAATAAAATAATAAAGTTCACATATGACATGATAACATATGTAGAAACCCCACCAAAACAAAAACAATGCAAACTAACTCAGAAAAGTTCCAAAGCACAAAATCACATTCCTGCACATAACAATAAAGCATTTGAATCCTGTATACAAGACCGTTAGAAAACAATTGGATTGCCTTGTCCAGCCTCAATATGAGGGCTTTTGCCTTATCTTATTTATCTTATTTTGTTCTGTATGCTTATTGTCTCTTGGAAGCCTCCTCTTTTCTGAAGAGGATAGGAGAGAGAGTGGATATGGGGGCAGAGGAGAGATGGGGGAAGCTTGGAAGACTGGAGGGAGGGGAAACTGTGGTCACGATGTACTGAGAGAAGAATCTATTTTCGATAAAAAAATTGAAGAAAAAATATATTGGAATAAAGTGATCAATGAGATAAAAGATAAACATAAAAATTATTAAACAGTGATTAAAGAATGAATAAACAGAAATGATATTTTGTGAATTGGTATAATTAATATTACTAAAATGCCCATATTCCCCCTAAGTGATCTATGGTCTCAGAATAATACCTACCAAAATTCTGATCGCATTTCTCATTCTTATAAAAACAGAGAAAATTTTAGACTTTGCAGAAACATAAACTATCACAAATAGTTAATCTTGAGAAAGAAAACGAAAGTGGGAAAAACAAGCAGACATTGCTATTCTAATATCTAACAAAGCAGACTTCAAAGCAAATCTTGTGAGAAGGCATAAAAGGGGTCACTTCATACTAATCAAAGAACAATCCTTCAAGAAAAAATTTATATTCTAAATATATGTACACCAAACACAGGCTCATCCAACTTTATAAAAAACAGTGATACCCTGTATAAGGTCATATATTAATCCCAGCACACAAATAGTGACTTCAAACAGAATAGAAGAATTCTGTTTTCCTGTGCTTACTGAGACTTTTTTTTGTGTCCCAATATGTGATTTGATTTAGTGAAAGTTCCATGTGCTGCTGAGAAGAATATTACATCTGTAGTGCTTGGATGGCTTATTCGGTAGGTATCTGGTGGGACCATTTGATCTATGGTGTTAAATTCCAATGTTTTTCTGTCTGGTTAATGTTTAATGGTAAGAATGGGATAGTGAAAATGTTAACTATTGTTGTTGCCTTTCTAAATGGGCATGCTATCAAGCAACCTTCGTGTGTGTGTGTGTGTGTGTGTGTGTGTGTGTGTGTGTGTGTGTGTGAGAGAGAGAGAGAGAGAGAGAGAGAGAGAGAGAGAGAGAGAGAAAGTTTATACCCACAGACTTGTTCTGTCTCAATCTTATAAAGATAAGCTTCCCTTAACAGTGGATAATAGTTAATACAGAGGCTCATAATGCCAAAGTGCTGAGAATCGGTGACTGTAAGTACTCAGTCACAGACAGATCATCTATATTGATCTTTCCCCAACCAAGGCTCAAGAAGCTTTATGAAATAATGGACAGAAAGAATGGAAGAGCCAGAAGATGGGAAAGAGAGTTGTGAAATGCTGTTTTCTGGGTATTAAATGACTGCTTTGTTCATGAATTCATAGCCACTGTGACAAGATTAATCAACTCAAAATTTCAACATGGGTGATGGAAGGGTTCCCTAGGCCCCACCTCTACCTGAGAAGCTAATGGCAGTGAATGACTGCCAAGTGAAGGAAGGTCACTTTTCTTTGTGGATATAGCTAAGGTAGGTTGTCTACACTCTAGTGGATGGCTCTACATCCATGTGTGTATGGTTAGTGCTAACTGGACTCAGAGACCTATTAACACTAATTTCTGATGGCATAAAGTGAAAAGGGAGACAAGTTTCTGGGTCCTAAGGGAGGTAACGGGTGACACTGGATGTGAATAAAATCAAAATATATTGCATACATGTATAAAAGTTTCAAAGAATAAATAATATTTTGAAAATGACAATAAATGCTTTGTGAAATGATCAATATTCTTAGTCATTACAGAAATACAAATTGAAACTTTTTTGAAATGTCATGTTGCTCCAATTAGAATGGCTTTTATTTTTAAAAATGACTACAAATGCTGGCAAAGATATCAAGAAATGGCAACACTTCTTCATTGTTTGTGTGAGTGTAATCTGATGCGGCCACTATGGAAATCAGTGTGGAGGGTTCGCAAAAAGCTAAAAATAAAACTGCCATTTGACTCAGCTATGCATCCTTGGGCGTATACCCAGAGAAGCCCATAAACTGCAACAGTGATATTTGTACTTTTGTGTTCAATTATGGCTCTGTTCACAATATCAAGGAAATGGAACCAACCTAAATGTTCATTAAGACAGCTTAGTGGACAAGGGCTCTTCCCACTTTGCCTGACAACTCGAGTTTGAACCCACAACCCAACATGACAGAAGGAAAGAATTTACTGACATTCACACATGTGCCATAGATCATGCACACACACACACACACACACACACACACACACACACACTCATGCTAAATAAGCAAATATTTTAAAGTGACTCCAAGTGGATAGACTCCAAGTTAGACTTAAATGTAAGACCTGAAGTTGTAAAACTGAAACCACAGAGAAAAAAAATCCCTTGACATTAATATACCTTATATAATATATATGGACATATATATGTATATTATGTATGTGTCAACCAAACTACATCAAAGATTTTTTTCCTTTAATGAACATAAAGTAGAAAGCCAAGAATATGAAAATGTAATCAAAAGGTACTGTGAGACATTATGCACAGCAGTATGGATGTTCCAAAAATTACAAAGAGAACTACCATATAATTGAGCAATTCTACCCTGAGTATATATCTAAAGGAAAGGAAATATGTTACTCAAAAAGATAAAATGCACAAGCTTTTTATCATTCACATGCAATAACATTCAAATGCTTATTAAAGTACAATTTATAATACTCAAGACATTAATAGTTATGGAAATAACTATTAATGATTTAATGCATTAAGGTGTGATAATATGTAAAGTATAATATTGTACAGATATGGGAATGTTTTAAAAGTTAAATAGGGGCATAGAATAGAATTGTTGACAGGGTCTGAGGAACTAAGAAAATGGGATGTTAAAGGTACAAATGTTAAGTAATGAATAATTCCTGGAGATCTGGTGTACACTTTAGTGAATATAGCTAGTAATAATGTATTGTATAGTTGAAATTCATTAAGATAGCACATCATTTTATTATTTGTATGTGAAATAGTAAGTTTTACTACCAAATTTTCACATCCATAAGTGCATATCAATATATCATAGCCCTAGGCACATATTCATCCTTTCCCTAAGTCAGACTTATCCTTGTGCCACATCCCAACCTTATATTTAAAATGCTCACATCACACAAAAATGTTAAATCTGCAAGACTTTGCACACGCTAAATAAATTGATCATGGTAAGCGTTTCGGTGTGTGTGTGGGTGTGTAGAATTACCACTCTATAAACATTAACTATATGCATCATCATTTGCTAAATGTATTGATAAAACTGGAAAATGAGTAAGATACAATATGTAAAAATTGTATTTATGGTTGTAATGACTTTGCATATAGAAAAACTTAATAATTAGTTTGTATATGATTTCTCTTCATGAAATTACAGGAAGAAATGATATTGCTATCTTTTTGAAAAGGTATAATCTGACACTCAAATTGTGCTTTTTCTATTATTTTTGACAAACTGTTAAAAATTCTTGTTTACTTTTTACACTTTCACTGCTGCAATTTATCTTCTGCTTTGCTAGAATGTGTTGTGAATAGGAATTCCAGAAGAACATTACTTTCTATATTAGAAAAAAAAAGAGTTCGATTTTGAAAGCACCTAAAACAATACTAAAGATAAAAGTTTTAAAAAAATAGAAAAGCACAAAGTGCTAGTACTAGTTGTAAAGCAAAGGATAACCAGACTACAATCCACAGCTCCAGGGAAACTAGGTAACAAGGAGGACTCTAAAAAGGATGCATGAATTGCCCTGAGAAAGGATAATAGATGAGATCTTCTGTGTAAACTTGGAGAGTGGAAGAAGGGAGGAGAAGCGGGATGAGAACATGAGGGAACCCCATTGTAGAGATGGGGGAGAGACAGATGCGAGAGCAATGAAAGAGATACCTTGATAGAGGGATCCATATGGGGTTAAGGAGAAACCTGGTGCTAGAGAAATTCCCAGGAATCCACAAGATGACCCCAGCTAAGACTCCTAGCAATAGTGGAGAAGGTGATAGAACTGGCTTTCTACTGTAATCAGATTGGTGAATATCCTACCTGTCATCATAGAGCCTTCATCCAGAAACTGATGGAAGCAGATGCAGAGATCCACAGCCAAGCACCAGGCCAAGCAACTGGAAGTCCAGTCGAAGAAAAGGGGCAGGGATTATATAAGCAAGGGGGATCAAGATCTCTCCGGGGAAAACCACGGAGAGAGCTGAACCGGGCTAGTGGCAACACAGAACTCTAGACCAACAGCTGGGGAGCTTACATGGGACCAAATTAGGCCCTCTGCATGTGGGTGACAGTTGTGTAGTTTTGTCTGTTTGAGGGGTCCTTGACAGTGGGGCCAGGTTCTATCCCTGGTGCATGAGTTGGTGCTTTGGAGCCCATTCCCTATGGTGGAATACCTTCCTCAACCTTGATGTAGAGAGGAGCTTGGTCCTGCCTCAACTTAATATGCCAGGCTTTATTGACTCCCCATGAGAGGTCTTACCCTTCCATATGTGTGGACGGATGGTGGGTTAAGAGGAAGTGAGTGTGGGGAGCAGGAGGAGGTATGGGAGAGGGAACTGTGGTTAGTATGTAAAATGAATAAAAATTTAGAAAACAACTAACAAAAAAGGAAAGAACAAAGAAGATGCAAGCTTTTTTAGCTTGAGTCAAAGGGTAGAAAAAACGCAATGTGTTATTATGCAAAATATCTGCTTGTATTATATGTTACCTTGTAACATGAGGGCCCTTCTTGTTGGGGTTTGTCTCTCGCCCGGTATCCCACAGCCGGCAAGCCCCAAAGAAAATCACACAGAGAGTCTACATTAGGTTATAAACTGATTGGCCCATTAGCTCAGTCTTCTTACTAGCTCTTGTAACTTATATTAACCCATTGTTCTTATCTATGTTAGCCACATGGCCGGTACCTTTTCTCAGTGGAGCAGCTTACATCCTGCTTCTTAGATGGACTGTGCAGAAATGCCAGGGAAGCTTCCTGCTTCCCAGCCATTCTCACCGCCCTGCCTCTACTTTCTGTCTGGTTGACCTGCCTATACTTTCTACCTGGCCAATCAGCACTTATTTAAAACATGATTGACAGAATACAGAATTGTCCCCCACCATTACCTGACTACGTTATTTATAATGAACCAACACTTCTCACTGCTTTTGAGGCTAGGATGTCCAAGATCAAGGTTCTAGCAGAGGCAATATCTAATAAGGGCAGCTGTCTACTTCTAACACAGCACCTTGGTGCTTTCATCCTTCAGAGAGATCAAAGGCTATATATGCACATGGTACAAGGAACAAAGGAGGCAGACTTGTACCACTGCCATTTTGTAAGGCAATTATCAACTTTTAAAGATGGAGTCCTCATGAACTAAATACTAAAGGCCCTGACTTTTAAGGATGTTGAGTCAGGCATTAATTTTTAACATGAATGTTGGGAGCGACAGACACAGTCAAACCAAAGCAGAAAGGTGGTCGTTTTGTTCTATTCATCCAATGATCAAAAGACTATCTACAATACGATGCACCTGGCTTTATCCTATCTACTAAATGTCAATTTTTATTGTTTTAATTATGTGCCTTTGAGTGCAATATGTGAACATGAGTGCAGGTGTCTAAGATGTTCAGAGTTGTCAGATTTCCTAGAGCTAGACTTACAGGCAATTGTGATCTGCCTGACTTTGGTGCTAGGGACCAATCTTGGGTTCTCTGCAAGAGCAATACATGCTCTTAATCACTGAATCATTTTTCTAGCCTTCAATCAATTTAACCATCCTCTGCAACTGTTAGAGCCACACTACAAATAATGTTTGATGAACTATATTGGCACCCAAGTGGCTCAAACAGGTTGACACACAAAATTAACCACGTCAGTATGTGTTGTATGATATAAACTTTTTGAGATATGATTTTACCATGTACCCCTGGCTGTTTTGCAGTTCATTATGTTGCTTATTCTGTGGTTAGCCTTGAACTCACAGAGATCCTCCTGACTCTGCCCCACAAAGTGTTAGGATTAAGGACATGTACCAACAAGTCTGGGTATAATTTTTATTAGAACAGAAGAGACTGATATGTCAAGACAGAAGGAATTTCTAAGAGCACCCCATGTCTAATGAAGCACACATGAAATTTGGATGGTTGCCTGGGGGCTTGTGTCACCTTATACTTACTTTATAGTTTGTTGATGGTGGTAACTATGATTATTAAAATGAAAACTTGTACTTTTATTGTTTATAATTTGTAGCTTGCTTGATAATAGAATAGAAGATGTTGTAGTTGACTTTCCATTGCTGTAATAATTTGCTGAGATTTTGTCATTAGAAAATGTTTATTATGGCTCATGACTCAAAGATTCGAGCAAACCAGGAGCAAAACCACCCAATGTCTCTTATACAGAGGGGACACAAGCATTCAAACCACAATAGAGTAGCCATCTTTTTGTTATACATGGAGTCAAGGTTCCATAACCCCCTCAAGTCCACATTCTCAATGACCAGAAGTCCATCTGACAAAGCTGTCCCTTAAAGCTTTCAGCACCTCCCAGTGGCAACAAGATGGGATCAGGTCTTTAACACACTGACATTTAGGAGATGCTGAAGATTCAAAACATAGAGTTAAAAATAGCATAGAAAGCTCTGTAGCTCATGTCAACTGCTTGAAAGGGACAAAAATACAGGATAAACCCCATTCCAAACTACTTGATATTGACCAAGTTGTGAGAACAGTGCTTCCTCTTTGTTGCCTCTGCTTTATATGGGGCACCCATTCCTCCTGCTGCTTTAGGATTCAATACCTCTAAATGGGTCGTCCTCGTTAGTATAGTGGTGAGTATCCCCGCCTGTCAATACCTCTAAATGCAAGAACTTCTACTCCTGACCTATTTCTTGCAATAATTTTGAGCTCTAACTTTTTGCTTCTACTTTTTCTTCACGTAGTTATTTTTATGTAAAGGAACATTAATAAACTGGAATTGTCTTACTAGAGCAAATATATCTGAACTAATCAGTAGATGATGCTAACTGCTAAGCACTGCATTTACTCATTTAAAAAATGTTGACTGAGGTTTCTGTCCTGCCCATTCCTGTAGCTGTTAAGTCCCAAAGAATCACACAGAGGTCTACATTAATTACAAACTGATTGGCCTACTAGCTCAGGCTTCTTATTAACTACTCCTTATAACTTACATTAGCCCTTAATTCTTGTCTGTGTTAGCTATGTGGCTTGGTACCTTTTTAGACGAGGCAGTCACATCTTTCTTGCTCTGTGGCTGGCTTCCTCTTTGTCTGGATGATGACTGCAGACTGAAACTTCCCTCTTTCCAGAATTCTCAATACCCCACCTCTACTTCCTGCCTGCTCGCCCTGCCTATACTTCCTGCCTGATTACTGACCAATCAGCATTTATTTAAAATACAACTGACAGGGTACAGATCATTGTTCCACAGCAGAAAAATGTGATAAATCAAGAGGCCACTATGTGTATCATTATCTTAGAAAGCAGAGAGTTTTATTTGAGGGTTAATGGTGAAAAAGACTTAAGAAAGGTTTAGAAAATGTAGTACAAAAGGTATTCCAGTATAAGGGAAAATTTCTGTTAATATTACTTCTCTCTATCATTCTGTGTTGTTATTTTTTTCCTCCACTGACCAACTCATAAGGGTTAAGGCTGGTTGTATATATTTCTATAGCCACCAGCATTTCTGCGGATGTTTTACCTTTTTGAGTCACCTTTCAACCTTTTGATCCTGATGTCTATATAAAAAAATGCAAATTCTGATCCCTCTCAACCATGCAATGGAAGCAATTGGCCCACTCAAACAAAAGCAAGATATTTCCCATGGGACTCCTCTATGTGATAGACAAGCCTTTTTTTGTTGTATGTGTGTTTAGTAGCAGGGGGTTTCCTGTGGACTGCAAGGGTGGTCTTTAACTACCTTCAGGCTATATTTCTGTTCATGCTTTTATTTGTACATCCATTAAGAATAAATCTTAATATGGCCTAAGAATAACTTAGTACTCAACAGACATCAGCTTTGTGGGAGGTCCATAGTGGGGCACAGAATCTGTTTCCTAAGATGAAATTTAGGGGACTTTGAGAATAAAATGAAGGCCTGAGGAAGCATGGGTCTCCCTCATATGCTATTGAGTTGTCACCCTGGCCATGTGCTCCATGGATCTAAAAAGTTCTTTAAGTTCCCAAATAGCTCATTTTTGAGCTGTGCTATTGAGGCCCATTATTTTTATAAACCCAGATTCTCTTGTTCTCTAAAAGCATGCTGGGAAAATTTCTGCTTAAAAACATAAAAGTTAAAAAAAGAAAGGAGCAAATATGGGGGGTCTGGTGCTGGGAGCTTGAAAAACATGTTTGGGCTGATGAGACTGAAATTCCTTGTTATAGAAAGGGCTGGTTCAGAGCTTGTCTTTTTGCTTGCATGCTTTCTCACGGTTTATACTCAGTGTGAGGGATTGGGCCAGGAAAATGTGTCAGACCCAAGAAGTCATAGAACCACAAGTTCTGTTGCACTTGTATTTTTACAATAAAGTTGGATAGTACCTGAGCATGAAATAAGTTTACATATAGAAAGAAACAGTTTGGGACATCACTGAAAGAAGAAGGCAAGGCCTGTGGAAGCCATGAGTTTGTGCCACTTTCAATTTTAAGTACTGAGATTTTGCACTCCTAAAAGGAGACTGAGGGAAGGGAGTAGTGAAGATCATGTGTTGTTAATTAGAGAAGACAGAATGAGAAGAATGCTGAGCTATAGCTTAAGCTCTCCTTCTAGGCTGATGACAAGCCACATGTAAAGTTTAAGATGCGTATTTTTGAACTCAACTTTCCGTCCCTCTGAGCAGAGCCAGTGTATGGGAAAGAAGCAAATGTGGCAAAAGAAGAGGATGTTTCAGGCTTTGAGTTTCAAAGAGCCAAATGGAAGTAGAGGTCTGGTCCTTTGGTCTTTCAGTCACTGAAGATTGAAGGGTTTGTGGCTCTCTGGGGCTGGATTTCTCACTCTGAACAGGAGCCCTGTTTTTTCAGGTGTTACTACAGAAGAGAAAAACAAAAGAAAATCAGCGATGTGAAGGGAGAATGTGGGCTTCCTCGGGGACAATGACAGAGATGTCACCACTTCCTGATTTGCCCAAGGATCTTTATATATTTCACTGAAACTGACACAAGGATCCAAAATGGGTCAATTTTTAATTCTTCAAATGGGGAGAAAGTGCGTTTCTTGAATGAAAGTCTTCTAGATAGATATCTAGGCCTCCTCCAGATAGAAGGAAAAGGGAGATGTTTCTGGTTACGCCTCTGCCTAGGGAGAACATAAGGAATTTTAATGATTTCCTGTGTAAAGTCTTTGAGGGTCCTTGGGTAGCCCGTATAAACAGGAGGCATTTCAGTTGATTGGATTTATGTTCCTGAGATCAGGAAACAAACCAACATGGGCCTCTCTCTGTTCAGCTCTGTTCCATGGGATTAGAAATCGGAATGCAAGGGGACCTGCCTCAGGTTTCATACTATAGTCAGTGGCACTCTTTTTGGATTTTATCTCATCTCTACTTCAGTTTACATATATTGTAGTATATATATAAAGATACGAGTTGTACATAGATAAATGCATGAATATGTGTATATTAATATATGTGAATATTTGGGCACATATATATGTATGCATAAGTGTACATAAAAACTATCTCCATTCTCCTAGAAATTAAAGGCTAAAAGAGTGTCTGGCCTCCATGATTGGAATCAGTCACAAAAGGGTCTCCTTCAATCTTGGAATAATATACCTGTTAGATTCAAGGTTCAAATTATATAGTTGTCCTAGCTAGGGTTACTATTGCTGGGATAAAACATCGTGACAAAAAGCAACTTGGAGAGGAAAAGGTTTATTTGACTTATACTTCCACATCACAGTTCATCATCAGCGGGAGTCAGGAACTGAAACAGGGCAGGAACCTAGAGGCAGGAGTTGATGCAGAGGCCATGGAAAAATGCTACTTAGTGGCTTCCTCCATGTGGCTTGCCTCAGCCTGCTTTCTTACAGAACCCAAGAGACTAAGAGTGGCCCCACCCACAATGGCTGGGCCCTCCCACATCAATAACTAATTAAGAAAATACCCTACAGACTTGATTACAGTCCAATTTTCTGTAGGTATTTTCTCAATCTGAGGCTCCTTCCCCTCTGGTGACTCTAAATTGTATCAAGTTGCCAGCACAATGGTCTGGAATTCACTCCAGAAAATCCATTCGGAAACTCCACAGGCTCAAGTTAGTTGAGTCTAGACCACTATCATACTCCATTATACCATGTCTTCTGCAAAGAACTTGACAGTCCTCGACTCTGGTTTAGGCTGTGCCAACTTTATACCTAGTAATATAAGAAAACAGTTTACCAAACTACAGTAGCCACCATTGATTGAGCACTTCCTTAGTATTTCTCCCCTATGCACAGTGCCTAGAAGATCACATTTCATTCTTATTCAACGCTGGGAGGTGCCGACTAACTACTATTATCCTCATTGAGGACGATATTATTCCTTAGTTGAGAAGAATCTATATTTCAGCTTTTAAAATTAAATATAATTACACCATTTTTCCTCCTCCCTCAATCCTTTTCATGCACCCACCCTTGATCTCTCTCAAATTTAGGGCTTCACTTTCTTTACTTGTTGAGATATATGTTCCTAAATATATAAATAAAACCTGTTCAGCCCATACTACGTTACTGGTATTTATATGATTTCAGGGTTGACTACTTGGCATTGCATAATCAATTTAGGAGCTCTTCTTGAGGAAGACTATTCCTCCTGCTCTGAGCACTCCTTAGTTGCCTGAAGTTCCTTATTATAGAATATTATTTGAAGATGAGTTACATTAGTTTATGCTGTGGAACATTTGTTTAATGATGTAAATATGTGTTGCATTCTTTTATGTTGCTTTGGTTTAGCTCTGTGAAGCTATGTTCCTTTGCCTGTATAAAACACCTGATGATATACTAAAAACTTGAATGACCAATAGCAAGGCAGGAAAAAAATAGATGGGGGTGGCAGGCATAGTAAATAGAAGGAGAAAAAGAGAAGGGGTGAATGAGATCAAGGAATGAGAAAAAGAGGAGAGAATGACTCCAGGGGCCAGTCATCCAGCCACACAGAATTAGAAGGAAAGAAAAAGATACACAGAAATAGAGAAAAGTAAAAGCCCAGAAGCAAAAGATAGATGGGATAATTTAAGTTAAGAAAAGCTAGCAAGAAACAAGTCAAGCTAACGCCGGGCATTCATAAGAAAGAATAAGTCTCTGCTTGTGTGATGTATTTGGAAGCTGGGTGGCAGGTCTTCCAAAAGAGAGAGAAAAAAAAACCCAACAATAGTTCTTTGTCTAGGGTTGAGATTCCCCCCTTTTATGTTAGCATATCTATTGGTGTCATTCTTTGAGTAAATGTAAATCTAGTCAATGGAAAGTTCAGTATGGGAATCCAGAACTGTCTTCAAAGTCATGGCCTTAAGTATGACTATAAACTACCTCCATGTATACATTTTATATTCATTGTATCCTGAGTCTTTGCAAAATAGTAAAATTACCTTGAAAAACACAAGTCTGCTTTCTTTACCAGAATGTTTCAAGGACAAAATGAAAGAATAGCTATTCCGCCCCACAAACACTTACAGAACATTATTGGTGAGGCATTGTTCTGGAGTTGGGGTATGCAAACACAGATAAGATTGAATTCCTTCGCTCCAGGAGATAGATTTCCGTGAGGACACTCTACCTTGAACTCTGATTGTCTGTGAAGCTGCTTTAACGAGCATGAAGCATTACACAAGTGCCTATTTCCCACAATATTGTTTTATTACATGTACAGTGAAGGAAAGTTACCAGCCATCAGTACAGAACAAGCGAGGGTAAAAATCGCACATGGCTTTCAGCAGAACCCTACAATGCTCAGAAAATAGATGTTGCCAATTCCCAAGGCAAATGAATGCAGCGAAAATAGGCAATAATTTGAAAGGTGACTATAATGTGATGTGACTACTGCTTTTTGCACAGTAAGAGTAGAAAGGAGTGATGTCCCCTTCAGATTAGCACCTTGGAAGGCTAAATCCCTGGACACTTATAGTAATGATGTTGCCATTGCTCAAAAACACTTTTTGGAACTTTTCTTCTTAAGTAATTGACTTCCAAGCCTATGGCACATTTTCTTAAATACACTCAGTGGTGATAAATCTTTGTCATTTAAGGGTGGATATGCTTTTAGCAAATAGCCAAATTCCTTCAGAACAAAGTCTGGAAAATAAGGTGGATGATCAAGCACGGGAACAAGAGTTTTTATAAGGAAAGAAAACACTTCCCCATTCTTTTTTCCATCCTGTTTTACTCAACTCACCTCTCTCTTTTCCACTCTCTATTACATGTAAGGCTATAAACCAATAAGACCAATTTACTAATATAGCTAATAACCCAGTATTGAACAGACACTAGTGTCTAAATTTACAAGACCAGGTAAGAGAGAAGTAGGAATTATAGACCAATCTCACTCATGAATATTGATGCAAAAATACTAAATAAAATACTGGCAAATCGAGTCAAAGAACACATCAGAACCATCATTTAAGTCGGCTTCCTCCCAGAGATGCAGGGATGGTTCAACATACAAAAATCTGTCAACATAATCCACCATATAAACAAACTGAAAAATAAAAACCACATGATCATCTCATTAGATGCTGAAAAAGCTTTTGACAAAATACAATATTCCTTCATGATAAAGGTCTTGGAGAAAGCAGGGATACAAGGAATATACCTAAACATAATTAAGGCAATATACAGCAAGCCCGCAGTCAACATCAAACTAAATGGAGAGAAACTCACAGCAATCCCACTGAAATCAGGAATAAGACAAGGCTGTCCACTCTCTCCATATCTATTCAATACAGTTCAAAGAAATATCACCCTTCATGATAGCAACAAATAAAATATCTCGGAGTAACTCTAACAAAACAAGTAAAAGTCTTGTATGACAAGAACTTTAAATCTCTGAAGAAAGAAATTGAAGAAGACACAAGAAATTGGAAAGATTTCCCATTCTCTTGGGTAGGTAGAAATAACATAGAAAAAATGGCAATCTTACCAAATGCAATCTACAGATTCAATGCAATGCCTTTCAAAATCCCAGCAAAATTCTTCAGAACTCGAAAGAATAATACTTAACTTCATATGGAAAAGCAAAAAACCCAGGATAGCCAAAACAATCCTGTACAATAAAAGAATTTCTGGAGGCATCACAATCCCTGGCTTCAAACTCTACTATACAGTCCTGAAAACAGCCTGGTATTGGCATAAAAATAGACAGGAGGACCAATGGAACCGAATCAAAGACCCAGATATTAATCCACACACCTACAAATACCTGATTTTTGACAAAGAAGCAAAAACTATAAAATAGAAAAAAGAAAGCATATTTAAAAATGGTGCTGGCATAACTGGATATCAACATGTAGGAGAATGAAAACAGATCCATATCTATCACCATGCACAAAACTCAAGTCCAAGTGGATCAAAGACCTCAACATAAAGCCAGCCACACTGAACCTCATAGAAGAGAAAGTGGTAAGACACTTGAATACATTGGCACAGGAGACCACTTCCTAAATATAACCCCAGCAGCACAGACACTGAGAGAAACAATTAATAAATGGGACCTCTTGAACCTGAAAAGCTTCTGTAA
>JAQHUG010000075.1:2555800-2570099 GCA_028555095.1 Dicrostonyx torquatus
GTGGCACTCACCAGGAACCCGCCGCCATGCAAAGGGAGGGCTTCTCTGCTCTTCATCCTGCTTTTCCACATAGCTCCCTCAATCTCGAGGGCTTGATGAAGATATCCCATAGAGGAATTGAGTGCCCCCAAATTTCTCACTTTCTGCATATTGTCCAGATGTGGGTCTCTGTATTAGTTCCTATCTACTACAAGGAGAAGCTTCTCTGATGATGGAAAAGCAAGGCACTGATATGAGTCCCAACCCTGTGTGGCTAGCACAGCACCTCTCAATGTCATCAGAAATGCCCTGTGACTTGGTACTTCCCTTACAAATGCATACAACAGGGGATGGCTCAACATCTCTGAAAAGTAATTTTCCAAATAGGTTATAAGTTAGAGATAAAAATTCTGTCTCTTGGGGGTTAGGAGACGGCTCAGCGGTTGAGAGCACTGGTGGCTCTTCCAGGGGACCTGGGTTCAATTCCCAGCACCCACATAGCAGCCTACACCTGTCAATAATGCCAGTTCCAGGGTTTCTAACACCCTCACAGAGACATACATGCAGGCAAATACCAATGAGCACAAAATAGAAAATTATTTTTCTAAAAAAGAATTCTGCCTCTTTACTCATTCTGACAGCAAAGCAATGAGACCATAGTAGAGTTGTGGTTGTCCCTGAGTGAAACCGTGAAGGGACTGAAAAGCGCATTGCTGGCAACTGCACTTTTCTAGATCTAAACTCTCAACCCCTGCTGCCACCTTTTCCCTACTTCTGGATTTTTTAGTTAAGAAGAGCGTGTCATCAGTGCCCTCACATTAGGGAGTTAAAAGGTGATTCATATTTTTATTTTTTAAAAAAAGAGCTTTAGAGATATGATTACTCCAAAAGAAAGGACACCAGACTGCCAGAGAATCTTGATGTATCAATAAAGAGATACCTTTAGGCAAAGCTGGAGTCTATCAAATCACCAAAAACAGGCAACACCAACCAATTCTGCGGAGTTATCCCCCAGAATCAGCTGTTTACCTGAAATGCTGGCTTACACTTTAAGAGTCAGAGTTCAGGCTATAGTATTTCAGAGCAGACAATGCCTTTAGAAAAGTCCATCTTCTCTTCTTAAAATCTGATTTTCAGGTGGATGTGACAGGTAGCCAGAGTAAGACGTAGCCTTTTTCTAGATCATACAAGAAGTAAATGGTCCTGTGGGGATTGAGCTCCAGACCCTGGATTTGTCACCACACTGGTCTCTTTCCCCTGGGCCAGCAGTTACTTGTAGAAATGCCCAGCTCAAGGGTATGTAAAGTAGGACACAGTTCCTGTGCGAGTTTCCTTCTGCAAAAGAACCTTATGCATTTCTCTGGGGAGAAAAAAAAATGAGAGAAATATCAGAGTCCTATGCCATTTCCAGAGGCTCAGCAGCCTCCCTATTGAGGACAAACAATCCCATTAGGGAGCCAGGAGCTTTGCTTTTGAGCGGCCAACACCTCTTCCACAGAGATTCAAGTTTGTATTTGTTATTGAATCATCAAGATAAACTATTGGAGAAAGTATTCAACCAACTATGTTTCCGTGGGGCCCAGAGCACATGGTCTTCATTAGAGTGAGCAACCGCAAAGCAGATTTCCCCCTGTGAAGGTCTGAAAGCAAGTTGAAATCTAGCCAATATTGTTCCAGGAGCCAAAAGCTGGCTTCCAGCTGCTGCTTGCTTAAATTTCAAAGATCAAGGAGATGACACCTGCAGGAGTAGGTAAGAGGTGCCTAAAGACAACCTGGGGAAGAGAACCCCAGAAGGACTGCAGCTAAAGGGATGTTTGTTACAGCTTTCCCCAGCTTTCTCGCTGTCCCAGCTTTGAACCTCAACACACCCAAGCAGAGCTGATTGCCAACCCACCCCATTACGAAGATCTGAGGTAAGATTTCCTTAGACACTCCATCAGGTCCTGCATTTTGTTCAAAGTCTTTCCAGACAACTCTACCTCATCAGTATACCTCAATAGCCTCTTGACTTCCTCAGCAAGTACGATTGTTTACAGTTACATACGTCTCTCCGCTGTTGTATGCAATGTTTTAGTCTCAGTGGACATGCTGGCATTTTCTTATTTTTTGTTTAACAGTTTCATCCCTTTACTTAATGGATAATATTTGTTCACACCCCCAACCACTCTGTCATTTTTTTCCTGTGTGGCCGGATGCATTTAACTAGTGTTTCTTGCCTATGAGTGGGTGGGTGATTATTTGCTGGAGCAAGAACACCTTCTCTGAGGCTACACCATTCTGGCTGTTTCTTTCTCAGTTATACAAATGTTCTCCACACTGGAGCCTATCTCTTCCTTCACACAACTCGTAATGCAACTCGGGGATTTGCAGAAGATCAACAAAAACAACAACAACAGAAAAGAGTTTAGAGAGGTCACAGAATCACAAATGGGGTTCTCTAAGTTTTTGCTGGCTTTTCAAATCCACATGTTTTTATGATCATAACTATGTGGTCATGCTGTATAGGGCAGAAATGGCCAGCCCATCAAAAACTCACCTGAGAGAAGGAAAGACGAATGTGAGTCCCTTAGTGGGATAATAACAGTGAGACTAGCATAGTAGGGCACAGGGCACATTGTGAGGAGAAAATATCCCTCTATAAGAGAGGAAAGAATGAAGATGAATCAAATTTCTTTAAAACTGGTACAAGCTAATTCTAGATTTGAGGCCTATAACTCTCACTTGGGTGTATCTAGAAGGCCAAACTTTAATATTGTGGATATTTGTGTGTCAGAAGTGGGTATACAACAGTAAAAGACTTTAGAAAAGCCAAAAGCCTTATAAAAGTGTGTGTGTGTGTGTGTGTGTGTGTGTCTACATTCTCTTATTTTATAGACTATGTTCCAGTTTGGATGCTAACCGCATAGACTAATAGCTCTGTCACTCCTACTCTAATATATTAGTAACATGTCCCAACCCACACAATTCCTGCCACCAATTAGATGGCATATGAATAATAGGCTGACTGCCATTAATGCTGAGTGGAAATACACAATCTATCAGTCAAAGCAGAATAAGATTTTCTTTGAAGATGCAGAGTATTAGGAGAAACAGAGCCTCATCTACACGACAATGGATGAAAGTAACTCCTTTATATCTTAGACAAAAGCTGGTTTCTGATTTGTGTTTTTTTTGTTTTGTTTTGGGATTCTCTGCAAAGCTCTGAATCACCAAAGAAATTTAGAAATGTTGTCGCTGAGGGATTATTCAAAAACAATTAGGAAAAAGGTGTTTCTGAATATCTTCTAGGCAAGTGTCACCTGCCTCAGTGGAATTTCCTAACTAGCTTGTCAAGGCCACCAAGCTGTTGTGCCATACCCTTAAGCCAGTGCCCTGGGCTGTTCAAACTCCACCTAGGTTCTGCATAAAGTATTATTCGAACTGATGACCACGTCTGAAAGCCTGAATGTCTTTTCCTACTTTGTATAGCCCATGGTATCTCACCAGAACCGCCCACTCAAGACCCACTTCTTTCCCACAAGCCAAGAGGAACTAGCTTACATCAGCACATGAAAGAGATAACCAATAAAAAGAAGTACTTACAAACAAAAAGCAGTGAGTTTCTCAAGAAACTATTCCAATGTGAATGTTGTGAACTTTCTCTTAGGTGAAAGCTCTTTAACAAAGTTCCTTTTCATGTCCTGGCATTTTGCCTTTTTAAAGTCTTCCTCTTAGTGACTCAGCAGAAAAATAACATCAGTCCAAGGACAGGAGCTTGGCCCCACTTTGCCCTCTTCTCTTTCATTCATGCTGTTGTGTTTTTGTCATGTTAATAGCACTGAGTTTCATAAGGACATTTTCACACAAGTGTACAAAATACTTTGACCATACTCCCCCATAGAGCCACCTTCATTTTTTTCTTCTAATCTGTCCTTTTTACAGTTAGTTGCTTTTGTTCTCTTGATAGAGTCTTTCTCTGTAGTCAGCTTGGCTGTCTTAAAACTCATCATCATCAGCCTCCCAGTACTGGAATTCTAGGCATGCTCAGCATGTCCAGGTAGTTATCTTTTTTCCTTTGGAAAGAAACAGAAAACACACACACGGCGGGGGGGGGGGGGTTGTGAAAGAGAGTGTGTGTATCTTCCTAAACAAACTGAGTTCTACAAACAAACTGAATTATAGAACTACACCCTTATCATTGACAACAAAAAATCAAGATTATCAAATGTAATGTTTTCCAAGCAAAATAGTAACTAGGTTGTGTTGCTGGGTGTTCTTGTGGTACTCCCAACAATGGGAGCGGGGAATGTCTCTAACTCTTTTGCCTGCTCTTGGGAACCTTTCCTCCTACTGGGTTGTCATATCCAGCTGTGATATGACAATTTGTGTCCAATCTTTTTTTGTATCTTGTTAGGCTATATTCAGTAGATATCTCCTTTTTTTGAAAAAAAAATAAAAGGAAACAGAGGAGGATTGAGCTGGAGGAGAGGGGAGGTGATAGAAGGGATAGGAGGAGTGAAGGAAAGAGAAAGTGTGGTTGTGATGTAATGTATGAAAGAAGAATAAAAGTTAAAATAAATAAATAAACAAAATAAAATAGTTTTTTTAAAGACAGTATTAAGACAAACATAGAAGTATATGTCTGGAATTCCAGCAATTAGGAGGCTGGGACTAAAGGAATGTGAGTTCAAGACAAATCTGGATTACAACGGCAGTCAAAAGATAAATAAATAAATACTAAGGAAAGAATCTTGCATTTCATAGTAATCAAGGAAAACAATGATGTTCTAGCACCCCCTCCGAAATAATCATAGATTGTTCATTTCCTCTCTGTCCACTGAACATACCTTTTGTATCCTTTAGGTGACCCTGCCATCTCTTTTCTCACCTAAAATCCTAATGGATTGTCAGAGTGCCCAAGAATCACTGCCAGAGGCCACAGATGGATCTGTCTGAGACACGGCAAATTGGCAGGTTTGTCTAGTAAGTACCACAGTGGCACTTGGGTAATCCAGCGGTGTGTCCCACTGTTGGAACACTAAGTTGCATGAGGTAAAACACCTAAGCACTTCCATAAATCCATGCGAGCTGATGACTTCCCAACTTTTTTTTGAGTTTGTTTAGATAACAGCATGAGACATACCAGGGCAGGGAGTGCCTCTTGGTTCTCCTGTTTGTGGCATAATCAAGCCCTGAATGTGTCAGGCACAAGCATTCTGGTTGTCTAACCATATGCAAATATAGTTACAACCCAACTTATTGCCATGGCCCAGGCAAAGTTTGATCCTTCCTTTATTTCTCCTCCTCTTTCTCTGGCTTTCTTTCTCTGTCTCTGCCTTTCTTCCCTTCCACTTTGAATTTCTTTCATCCTTTCTTTCTCTGTTTCTTTTCAACACCCCTTTTAGGATCAGAAAGAAATTTAGGGCAATTCCTGGAAATCTGTGGTTTATTCCCCACAGCTGGGTGGAGACAAGCGCACTAAATTGGCTGCAAAGACTCGAATATGGCCCAGCGCTTACTGGCCTTGAGGTCTGGCCAGGCCTGACTTGTCAAGTCAGGGGGAACCCTGCTGGTCTTGTACTCTGCTCTCCATTGCTCTGGCTCGGGTCAAGACAGAGCTCTGTGGCTCACACTGTCTACACTGGAAAGATCGTGCTGTTGTAACTGGCCAGAATGACGTTTTCCTCAGCCCACTGTCCAATGCCCTGGGAGTGCGGATGGCCCAACATAGCTGAGAACTCACTTCCTCTTAAGACTTCATCATGAAGTTGTAAAATGCTGGATGACTTCCTTCAACACCGGAAGGCATACATTCAGGCCAGGAATACTCACCACAGGAAGCTTCCAAAAAGGGGAAGAGTTCCCCATTAATAAAAAGCAGTTAGCCCTGCAGCTTGAGAGAGAAGCAAGCTGGGCAGAGGGAGTTTGCCAGGGTGGATAAAGGCATTTCCCATTTCCACTGAATAATAGCATGAAAGGAAGTTCCCTTAAAAGTCTGGTTGTGGGCTTATGGCAAACTTTAAGGGAAAGTCTAGTTTGGTGGCAGGCAATGCCCTAAATTTGGAGGAAATCATGGATGGCTGCTTCAGAGTAGATCAGTTGCAGCCTGCGACCAGATTTACACTCGTCTGTGTTGGAAGCATATTAATTAGGACAATGAAGTAACTTTTTATAAATTAAATTTACTCTAAATGCATTCTTCCTGCCTGGGCGGGGGACTAAAATAATCACTTTTAAATAGAATTATAGGTATTTTTATTTGTAGATTTTTTTTTGTTTCACAAAATAGAAGCTAGAAACTGACCACCCTAGATCATTCACAATTTAAATGATTTTTGTTTTTCTCTGAAGTCTTAAACACTGAAGAGTACTGCAGTAATTTATCCATCCTGTTTTTAACGCTGTATCTTCCCCAATTTGGGCCTTATTTCTACTTGCTGCTTGCCTTTTTTTTTTTTTTTAACTTTGTTTCATGCCCTGGAAGGTAAATCTTCAGAAGCAGTGTCAGATAATAGTGATGGTCATACTAATCACTGCTCAATCAAGCGCTTAATGAGGAGCCTGGGGGAAGGCACACACATCGTGCGTGTTTGCTAATGAAACTGTGAATAGCTATAGTATCATTAACAAACGAATTGCCTCCTGATAGGGACCTCACACACTCTTCCAACTCACCTGCTTGTCCACTGACAAAATTAAAAGAAATAATTTGCTCCATTAGGGACATTCCAAGGGAATTTTATAATGGTAAACGGAGGCATTATAAAGTTGTTCAGGTGTATCAGAACACCACACTGTATACCTTAGATATATATAATTTCAATATCTTTAACACAAACAATGTTTCTTGGGGTTTATTGATCATTATGATGTTTCTTTTGCAATGGTCTGGTCTGTGTGAATGTAATGTCTTTTTATGCAGGTGCTAGGATGTAAAAGCTATATGAAGTTCATACATACAGAACTAGAAACATGGAAGCAGCAAGGCATAAAAGACCAGTCCTGTATCCTAGAGTAATCGGATCTCTGCAGTATTCGTGAATAAGTTGCCCATCGTCTGATGACATAGAAACATGTCGTGATGGTTCTTGAGCTAGAGTAAAAATCAGAGGTTTAGCAAGTGGCTTTTATGCTCTTCCAGTTCTGCTACTTTATGGATCTGCATGCTTTATACAATCACTACTTGAACTACTTCACTAAAATTTCCTGATTAACCTAAGGCTTCCTTGAGCAAGGCAGCCTATTTTCTTATATTCACGTGTGTTGATTATGGGTTTCATTGTGACATTTTCACATAATCATGTAATGTAATTTGTTACTACTGGGCTTTATTGTGATTCCACATATGAGAGAAAAATATGTGGTATTCTCCCAATTGGCTTATTTCACTTAAAACAATGAATCTCAGTTCCATCTATTTCCATGCAAATTATATAATACCTGACTCAAACTCTATTGTGTGTATATAGAGCAGATTTTCTTTATCCATCCTTGAGTTGAGAGTTACTTAGTTTGCTTCTAATCTTGGCAAGCCAGTTTTCATGCTTTTCTGTATATTCCTGGAAATTGTATAGCAGGTATATAGAAGTTATAATTTTGATATTTTGAGGAAGCACCATGTTAATTCCATATTGGCTGTAGAGATCAGAAGACGGCATCAGATTCCCTGGAGGTGGAGTTACAAGTGTTGTGAGCCTCCCAACAAGGGTGTTGGTAGACAAACTCATGTCCGATGCAAGAGCAGAATATATTCTTAACCACTAGGCCATTTCTCTACTCCTTAAAATATTTTAAAATCAGTTAAAATAATGATTTTATTAACACAAATGAGAAAAAGCAAGCAGTATTTGTTTTGTGTGTCTGGATAATTTTGATTGATATACTAACTTGATATAATACTCTCTAGTTGCATCAGTTTTGTTGTAAATGGCAATGCTTCATTCTTTTTTCTCACTGGATAATAGTCCATTGTCTATATAGCACATTTTCTTTAATTGCTCATCTACTAATGGGCACATACACAGACTCCATATCTTCACTATTTTAAATAGTGCCAGAATAAGCATGAGCACACATGTATATGTATATCTGCTGTGTACTATTTTCATTTTCTTTGAATGTACCTAGATAGTAAAATATATGGTAGTTCTATTTATTTACTTTTTATTTACAGTAATTCCACAGTGTTATCCAGAATAGACGGCCTAATATTCATTCACACTACTAGTGTCTAAGAGTTCTTTTTTTCCATATTCTTACCAGTAGTTGATATTTCTGTTTTTTTATAATATTAACACTAACTGGGATGACAGCATATCTCATTGCAATTTTGCTTTGCATTTTTCCCATGTATTTACTGACCATTTGTATTTCTTCTCTTGAAAAATGTCTATTAAGATCCTTTGCAATTTTTCAGTTTGATTGGTTTTATTGCTAAATTATTTAAGTTTTTCCATATTCATATTAATCTTCTGTCAGATAAATGCTACCTGATATTTTCCCATTATGTGAGTTATCTTTTCATTCTATTGATCATTTTCTTTGCTGTGCAGAAGATTTAAGCTTGATGTAATCCCATTTGTCACTTTTTCCTTTTATTTCTTGTGCTTTAGGGGTTCTTTCCAGAAGTCATTGCCTGTGCCAATACCTTGAAGTGTTTCCCTTACATTTTTCTCTAATAGCTTTTGGCTTGTTTGAGATTCTTTTTTTCTGTGCAAGATAAGAAATAGAGAGACAGTACCTAAAGAGCTATTGGCAGCTGATGGCGACTAGGAGAGGCAGAATGAGTTTTCTTCAGGGATATAACCCTTGAGAGGGTGCCCATGTTTCATCAGGTGAATCTATATATACTCTTGCACATACAGTCAGCAAAAAGTATACTGAATGGGTTTAAGGTGAGGGACAAAAATGAGAAGGAAGTTTAGAGAGAAACGTGAAAGGGCAAGATAGACATTGGATAGAGAGGAAATGGGAAGAATTTCATCAAAACCCATTATATGTGGGTATAAATTCTCATTTTTTTATAAAAAAATACAAGAACAAAAAAGAAATAGTAATGAAAATCAAGTCAACATCTGCATGTGCACGCAAGGCTCTCCTTCAGCCAAGGTAGCTTTCTGCACCTTTGTCTGGAATCAATTGGCTGCTGGTCAGCTGGCTTATTTCTGGGTTCTTTCCTCTGGGCTTTGAAATAGATACCTATAAGAGAAACTTCTGGCTTCCACTGACTTTGCAGTTCTAACTCATATTTCTGGGGTCTTCCTTTTCCTTCTCCCAAGGAAACCTTCTCTCCACCTCGGTGCACCTCCGTCACTGTGACTCGGAAGAACAACAGTCTGTAAAAACTTGTGAGGAAACTGCAAGGAACGGCGAGCAGGATGTGAAGCCAGAGGATGCACCTGATGAAGCAGAAAGTGCAAAACAGTACGTGTTGCATTTGTCCTTGACTTACATCTCCATTTACACTGGCTTGATTAATCCTTATGAAGCCACTGCATTTGTGAAAGTTTTCTTAGCTGTATCTGGAGTTCTTTTGCTAAGGAGCTATTGATTTGAGCTGACATTGAGTTGACAAATTTGATGGAGGCTCTTCTTTCCGTGAGAGAGACCAGAGTAAAGCAAGCAGTCATATGGAAAGGTGTCTAAAAAATGCCAATACTTAATTAGGGAACACTGGTCATTTGCCTTCACTAGAACATCGTTTTTTGAAATTTTTATTTATTTCTTTATTGTATGTGTGTTTTGTCTGCATGAATGTCTGTGCACCACATGCATACCTGGTGTCTGCAAAGGCAAGAAGGCATCAGATCCTCTCAGAGGAAGCATGTGTATATGCATATCCATTTCCTACAACATCAACATATAGCCTACATATTTCAAAGGAAAAATAATAATTCCATCTTTGTTTAATGCTCATAGTGTCATGTAACATAGGTGGGCTTACGGCTTGTATGATCCAGAGATCTTCAGACTATGAGAGTGACCGAGTTACTTCAGCGAGGCAGAGGTGGACTTTCCAAACCCAGAGGAAAGATCTGACTCTCGGACTGCAGCGGCAGCCAAAATCAAGGACTGAATCCGATGAGACTGAGTGCATCTCAGTTTAGTTCATGTTCAATATTAAGATGATTTGGAAAAACTCTACGTTAGTTCGGATTCATCCACTTCACAAAATACACAGCATTGACTCCAGTTTGAAACAGTGTGCTGTGTTAAGGAAAAAGCCCAACAACAGCAAACATTGGCTGAGGTCACGATTCAGTGAGAATAGAATGCTCCAAGGGCTCTGAAGTTCAGCACATGAGTGAGGCAAGTTCCGGTGTTTGCTTGCAGTCAAAGTGCAGTATTCAGTGTTCCTCATAAACCCTTTCTATAAGCAGAGGTGGACCTTCTTGATGGTATCGGTGATGTGGAACTTAAAACATGATTTGGTAGATAGTTTTCCTTCTGTCACATAGTTTAAAGCAAAACTACTTTAAGAGGCTGAAACTTTAGCTAACATTAATGAGTTGATGCAGTTTCTTTTTCCTTATTTCATTTCAAAATGTGAGGAAGCTCATTTCTACCTACCAAGTCACACAAAGCACAGAGAAGGAGAATTCTGAGTTGGGCTGCTAAATATGCTTGCCTCTGCCCTTTCATGTTCTTCAGTAGGTGCCACAGTCACCAGGTATCTATTGGACCAAGCCTCAAAGCTAGGAAACTGTTCTCTCAAGTGGGCAATAAATTTCTAGAATTCAGAATTGTAAACATCCCCATGTCTTTACAGCATCTGCAGTGAACCTGTTATTTTAGTCTCCCTGGTCAATTTCACATTATGTGAGTATAGTTGAATGAGATGGGGATTCATAATAAAGATGAATCTGTTTTTGATTCTGCATGCCCTACATCACCCTTGTGACCTTGAGTAATTTGTTTAACTCTTATGACCCTCAGTTTCTTGATTCACAATTTGCAATTCATAATATATCACAACTTCTTGCACCAGATCAGAAGCTATTATATGTATATAGTATATAGTTTCTGCCATGTGCTATGTATGCAGTGATGATGATGATGATGACCTGCTAAAAAGGGACAGATTTAGTAGTTTTCTGGTTTGAAACTAACATTCACTAACTGACTCCTCAGAAAATTAATGATGCCTGGAATTAAGAGTCCCAGTTAATGTTTTTTTAGCTCTGCAATAAAGAGCTAAAAAGAAATATTTAGAAATCCCACAATTACTTGCTTTGTCATAGACCATTCAGATCATTTCAGTGTCCCTCCAGCAAACAAAGCTCTACTGTGAAGAGAGTTTATCTAGTTTGACATCTTCTGTGAGTGACCAGAGGATTTGCCAGATCTCTTTACCATATGTGTCAACTTTCCCTTGGATCTTGCTTTTCACACGAGATTGGGAGGGAGTCAGAGAAGAAATCCAATGCTTGCCCTTCTGTTACTACCACTTTGACATTGTGATTTAAAATCAAACACTAGCAAAACTCCTAAGAGCATGCCAAGGACTTTCAGGCAGCATAAGGTTCTTCTGGTATCACAGAATGAGGACTAACCAATGAGTAGCCAATGCGTAGCACCTTGGGCAGCATCTAGAAGACAGTTTGTTGCCAATTGTGTTGTTGTAGTTACTTAGACGAATGGTGTTTTAGGCTTACTGTTGATTGACTGTTCCATCGATTAGCATTCAATACATTAACCAATCCTTTTGGACACCAGATGTTTCTATGAGCCTCTGGAAGCTAAGAGGCAGGAAAAAACCCTTTCCTAGGGGCTTCTGAAGGAGCCAGCACCTTGATTTTGGACTTATAGGCTCTAAAAATTATGGCAGTAAGTTTTCTGACGTTTTAAGACAAAAACAAAACAAATGAACTAAATCATCCTAGCATACCCCTGGAAGTCAAGCTTATCCCTCTGTAACTGAGCAGAGAGAGCTCTGAGAACATGTCAAGCCTACAGATCCACTGGAAAATGTGCCCACTGCCTAGTGCTCCTTGGAACAACACATTCAGTGTCCCCTTCCAAAGACAAAGGGCATTGCTGCAGTGAGTATCACAATTTAGTAAATTAGCATTCACTACTTTAAATACCGTGTGAAACTTTAGGCTTACTTAAGATGAAGAAGAAGAATTTTATGAAGTTCATCTGAGTCTATAACTATACCATACCAATCCATCTCGTCTGATTTCAGAAGAAACTAATCTGAATATATAATAGTATATAATAGACTATATGACACTTCTTCAGTAGATAAGTCATCATAGTTACAATTTTTCAAAGTCTGTGAACTTGGGCTAAAGTACTCGAAAAATAATTGATTAATATGTGATCATAAACTGATCCATAGCCTAGTAATTTTAAGTCTCCCATGGAAAAGAAGAAAACTGAGTAAATACATTATTCACATATGTGTGGCTTACTTCACTGTGAAGTCTAAAGACTAAATATATTTGGAAAGTAAAAGTCAGGAAGTAATTAAGAACATAAACTAAATGAAAACTTTCAGTCTTGCCTTTCTACTGATGTGATATAACTTGCCAACTGAGCGTTCCAAAAAGTGGCACTAAAGATGAAGAAGGAATATGAAAGATCACAGAAGAAGTTAGAAATGACAGTGCTACACAAAAGATGCAATTAATAATGTATTGGCCTCATAATGCAAAGGGGTCATACTATTGTGAATAGAATTATGGACATTACAGAATTAAGAACATGGTATATTTCCAGTAGTGGATTCCCTGCTGACAGTCAGAGCTTGAATTTAATAGCTATTATGCACCTTAAACCGAGGGAAATAAAATTCTAGTCCAAGATCTGTCCCTTACCAGCAAAGCAAACTCAGAGAAGGTATTTTCTTACTGATGATTAAGTCTATGAAATTAAAAAATTGAATCCAAAAACATGTAAAACCCCTCCTGCTTTGAAATTCTACAAACATGTTTATTGAAACTGTAAAAAGGGACAAAGAAGAAAAACAGAATGTTTGGGGGCCTGTCAGTGGGACATTTGGGAACATAACGGTGCTGCCTCTTATTGTCACCAACCATTGTGCTTGACCTGATTTCTTAATACATGCAGAGCTATCGCCAAGCACTTGATACATTGTGCCAACATTGCTATGCGTCACTGAGTATTTCCATTGCTGTGCTTATGCCAGCTACTACTCTTTGCACCTAGAATCAGAGTATATACCCTATCTGGTGTCAGGACCTCATAATTTACATGAAATAATAAGGTTCTGCTTACCTCTAAGGTGATTTACCTTATAAGTCTGTGAAGACACAAGAAATTTTGAGATAGATACTTCTTCATCTTTTCTATATTATAAAGAGGCTGACATTTCTTTAACTCAATGGCACACAATTCAAAACCACGAATGCAAAAATGTAGGGGTTATCCTCACATCCTTCCAATGCTTTCAATATAATTGCTTGTCTCTCAGCCAGAATTCCCATCAATAGAGAAGGATAGTAGGATCAGTCACTGAAGTATTTATATTTAGCTTTCAAATGTGGTAATAAGTTTTTATATGAAAAATTTTGATAATGCTTAGGTATATCACACTACAGCAAATATTGAAGCATACCACAGAACACCAGCTAAGGAAATTTCAGAAGGTTTACAGCTGTCAGAACAATATACAAGGACTTTTCTGACCTCACCTACTACCAAATTTCTCTACAGTTAATTTTTTTCTATAGGGCTTTATTTCTAATTCTTATGAAGAGCCATAATCTATAAACTGAAGTGGAAAAAAGAGTCACAATGAGCTAATATCAAAAGGAGGTAAAATTGGTTTTGGCAATCCATCTGTTTATAACAAAGAATTACTCGTATCCTATTATGGTATAACAAGTGAAAATTATGATACATATATATTCATAACCTAACTTCTAAGAAATGCAATAAATACAATATAGTTTGGTTTCAAATAATATGCATTAAGTTTTATATACGTATATAATGATGAAACGGAGGTGATGTAGATAGACACATAAATGGAAATACAAGAAAATATTAAGCCAAAAGGAAATATATATATATATATACATGGAGATACATAGAAGTACTAATTTATTTCATACAGTAAAATACATACCGAGTGCCTCTTAAGTGTATCAGGTACTGTGTGAAATGCAAAGAGGAATTAAACATTTTTCAAGCCCACAAGAAGTATATAATACTTAATATTTTCCTCTAAGTCAAAGAATAATACAAGAGAGCCAACCCCACCGGAGGAGAACTCGGCCCTTTTGACTGAGGTAAGCCCTTGGAGAGGGCATCTGATCTAGCCACCCCCACCGGAGGAGAAAGGCCCGTGCAGCAGGCCATTAGAGAGGGCTTC
>JAQHUG010000075.1:2591861-2623413 GCA_028555095.1 Dicrostonyx torquatus
GAGGGCAGGGGGGCAGTGGGGGAGCGGGAGGGCCGGGAACAAGGGGAGTAAATGTAAACTTTGCTTTTAACAAAAATAAATGAATAAATTAAAAAAAAATAAAAAAAAAACAAAAAAGAAAAGAAAAGAAAAACTTTTGAGAAATGGAACTGATATGCTACAATATATACAAAATTTCAGCAACAAACTCCAAACTTGTCAAGAAAACAGTGACCTAAGTAAACTCAGCTGAGGAAAGGGGTAATAAAAATGGCCTAGAGTTTTATAGAGCCATCAGGAGGGAACTACTGATAAGCAGAACTGGCGGGTTAGGTATTGGGAAACTTGGTGCCGATATAATGCAACACAGGGTTAAGTGGACATTGGGGTTGCTCTCCTGATAGGTCAAGCTTCTCATCTGTAAATGATTCTTTTTCCAAGCTACCTCAGCTTCCTCATTTTGGTCCCTTTCCTTTTATACCCAATCACTATGAATACCCAATGTAATTATTATATTCTACTCTCTTGCCCAATCTAAGCCACTGCCTGAATTCCACTAAGGGAAGCCACATAGGAAAAAAACACAGTTCAGTGAAGGAAATAAAGTAAAGGAAGAACATTGCTACTGGGTCCAAAGGTGGAGCTCAAGCAAAGAAGCTGTACTGGAGGGATTTCAAGCATCAGTCGGCTGGAAAGAGACCATGTCTGTAGCCACCAACTTTGAAATCACCACTAGTTGGCCAGCACATGTGGTCTTTCTGCCCCCAAGTACTAAGGTGACTTTTGTTTGCAACAACAGAGTGAATGAGGGGTGAAAATATTGAATTAAGACATCCTGAAGTGTAGTAGCTATATGATACAGTCAGATTGGGCATGCATCACCTGTTTCTAACACAGGAGAAACTCCCTTTGCCCAAGTCCTGCTATACAATGTGTAATTTCTGCCTCTTGTGGTGAGGGAAGAGGAATGAATGGAAACCAAAAAGCCTTTCCTATGCTCTCCCTTCTCTTTGGGCCTTCTCCTCTTCTTTCCTTGCAACATTCCTTCCTTTCCTCAGCTGTCCCTTTTTCCTCTTCACTTTCAACCCTGACCTCTTGATGTCTCTTCCTCATGAGGCTCCTGCCACCCTAAAAACCAAGGCCCAGTGAGGCATTTAAAAACCACTTCTTCCTTGCACTTGCTATAACATCTTCCAAAATTCCCCGAGATAGGGGAAGCTTCGGGTTGCAAAAGGCTGCTTTGAAATTCAACCTCATTTCTCATTCGTGTACTTGAAACTCCTACAGGAGGCAATAACAAAAACAAAAACAAAAACAAAAAAACAAAAAACCAGTCATGGGACGGGACTAGGGCCATTTTTTTTTCTTTTTCGGTTTCAAAAGTGAGAGTACTTCAGATCTTCAGCTTTTAGGTCAACTTTCTGTAGCAGCAATATGAGGAACCTGCTTCAGCCTTTGTCCCTCAGTGCTGGGAAATGACAGAATCACAAAAGCCTTGAGCCATCCGATTGCTGCCCAAGTAATAACCCTACCCCATCATGTCATTGTGCGAATTCTCTGCAGAAGTAATGAAAAGCCTCTTTCCCCTTGTAAGTGAGTCACCCCAGCTACCAGAAGATATTAAAGATCTATTGGAAGGGCTGAACTAACACAAGGTAGAGAAAAGGGTGATCAACTAGAGTTAGATCTTTAGATCTTTAACTCCTGAAATCCAACTACATGGAAATCACTACCACCATTCAGGGAAAGTATGCCAAAGAGAGAAACAAATGCACCACCCTGACTGCCCATCTTTTGCTTTTCTTCATGAATAATCATTTAAACATTGTCTTCATATACCGTGGTGATATGGGAGCAAATCAGGCTTGTTGAGATTTGACCTGATTCTGAAGGCAAATGACTATGTGACCCTGTCAAAAGCCTTCACCTTTCCAGATCTTGATTCCGTTTTTGAAAATGAGCAAGTTAGATTATCAGATCAGAACACTGAAGTCTCCTACATTTAGATCCACAAGATAAGAAAGAGATGAGGAAAATTCAGTGGAAATTCCAAAAGGGAGATTGAATTATTTTAGTGCCAAATTCCAGTTTAAATAATAGCCTCAACAGAAAGGAAATATGCTACTAAATGTTTGCCTTTCATAAAAACAGAATCTGTCCTCATCCCCCACCCTTCCAGTACCCCTGACCTTGAAGAAATACTTGTGTATATAATTGGGTCATTGAGGACTGAATGAGCATATGACCAAACTGGACTCTCTGAATGTGACTGCCAGTGGGGACTGACTGAGAAGCCAATGATAATGGCACTGGGACCTATCTCTTCTGCATGTATTGGCTTTTGGGGAACCTAGTCTATATGGATGCACACCTTCTTACACTGAGATGGAGGAGGGAGGGCCTTGGGCTTCCCACAGGGCAGGGTATCCTGCCCCATCTCAAGGAAGCAAGGGGAGGGCAGTGGGGTAGTGGGGGAGGAGTAGTGGGACAAGGGGAGTAAATGTAAATTTTTCTTTTAAAAATAAAAAAAAGGAATAAATAAATAAATGGGTCATTGATGTGACTGAAAAGTCAGAAAGGGTGGACACTGAGTGCACTAAACAAAAATATAAATTCATCAATACTGTGACTATGATCAGCATTACAAACGAGTAAAAAAATGGAAATTAGACAATCAAAATAAAAGCATAACCCATTAGTAAACCAAATTCTGGACAGATCTTTTAGATAGAAGAGATAGAACTTATAGTCTGAAAAAAAACAGAAAGATTTTCAATTCTCCCACATCCCATTAAAGGTTAATTTTTCCAAAAGAAAACCAATGAAGCACAAGAGACCCTCAAATGGAACTCGAGAATCTGCCCAACCAGAAGCTCCGTGTCCCAGACTCCTGGGTGAGCTTTGTCAACAGACCGTGACCTCTCGAGACACAGGTGTGTCCAAGTGGTTTGGTTCCCCAAACAAAAGGTCATTATACCTTGAGCTCTGTCCTTCCACGATGCTCTACTTCATAGCCTTCACTCAGAGTTTGAAGAATTGTTACTGTGCTGAGACGGACATGGATTCGGTATGCTATAAAAGAAGGGGGAGCATTACTTTGGCTCCCTTCTCACCGGTACAATCAAGGAGACATTAACAATGTAATAAATGTCCCCACTTTAGAGAATACAAAGCTCTCAGAAAAGTTGAGAGAGAGAGAGAGAGAGAGAGAGAGAGAGAGAGCTTTAGTCCTACTTGAATAAAAGGAGGAGGAATGATGACCTCATCAGGCCCAAAGAAGACATTAGCAATAGCACCTATTAACCTCCTAGACAATATCTCAGATGAAAGGTCATGCAACAGCAAGGGGTCAATTTGACCCAAAGGCTGAGATGGAGAAAGCAGCACTGTACTCTCAGCTTCAATGTAACTTCCTTTGAGGGAAGAGTGACTTCAGGAGCTTGTTGCACTGGCTGTTATTAAGGCTGAATTATCCAGACCTATATAGTCTTCCTTTAGATTCAAAGGTGTCACTTCCAAAATAGGTACTCTTGCAGCCATCTCTCAGTATTATAGTATTTAAAATATCAGAGAAAAATAGCCCAAGACTTATGTCCTTAAATATTTTGTAGGCATCAGACATTCCCAACTTTTTACATGGGCAGTAGGTGCTTTCAGATGTAAATGTGCATGACCATAGTCTTTCCTAGTCTTACATTAGGGAACTGGATCTTCAAATATTGATCTAGGACCAAATTGTAATTCTTTACTGAAGACCAACCACTTGCCCCCTGAGACAAGGTCCCTGAGCTGCCTGACAACTGTTACTATATGACCTGACACCTTGTTGAGATTGAGTCTTAAGCAAAAGTCCAAGATCTGCTTTCATATATACTTGCAGAAGCAAACCATCTAGAGGCTGGTTACAATCTGACTAAAAAGGCATGGCTGAAAAGAACAAGAAACTTTTATCATGTATATTCATCTCTTTTCTTAACAGCTCGGTCCTACTGTTTGTCTTTCTCACTGAGTCACATTTCTGCAAAGCCTCTGCTCAGAAAAGGCTATCCTGTTGCTAAAAGCCACGTCCCTGACTAGTGTGTTCATTCCACTACGTACCATCCCACTAGCATCTGATCTTCAGGAAATCTTGAAATAGGGTGAGCCTGCAAGATAGCTCAATAGGCAGTTGATTTTAATCACTAACTATGTGATAAGGAGGATCACTCCTAAGTCCCTAATCACTCCCATTCAAGAATCCCAGTGTATTTAACTGGATGTGAAGGAGATACTGATGAAATTGATTTCTTCATTAACAAGTTTGTTACACTCCCTAGTGTCACATCCAATATGAGGTCAGAGTTTATCTCTTATCAGACTTTGACTGAGTGCTGGAGCATACTGACATTTGCTTCACAGACTTTAGAAAAGCACAATCCCCAGGTTCAGGAGCACAGAGATCATACGAGCATGCTTTGTGTCCTACACAATGCCTTCCTTGCAAAGCTAAGGCTTACTAAACAATTACTGTGGATGATTCAATGCATCAACTTTCTCTTCATGCCTGACGACTAGACAAGATGCTACCTAAAGCTCAGAATTTAATTTTTCCTCTCGGCTCTCTATTGCCAAAGTGAAGTGTGTGGCGCTTTCCCTAGTGTGTACCAGAATATGACTTCAGCCTTCTCTGAGCTTACATCAGTCCTAAGCATTGTGCCAAATCTGCATTGCAGTTCCATGCTCATTTTCACTCTATCTTGGGTTGCACTTCAAGCACAAAGTCATATGCAAAGTCATATTCACACAGCGGCTCCCGGATGACTATCTCCATATCTTCTGCCATACAAGTGGGGTTTTAAAGACTTTCCCAGATGCCGGGAAATTTATGCAGCAAGCACTCTGTAAGTTTTGTGCTGCCCCTTAATCACGGCTGCACAGGCTAGATGGGCTAAGACTGAACCCATTGTAGATACCCACTTCTGCTGCACATGAGTGATGTGGAGTGGGGTCACACAGGGCACCACCTGCTGTGATACACGCCCCCATATCACTGGGGACTAGTTTCAATATGTTGCTGAAGTTGAGAAAGAGCTCGCTTAGCAGTGGCCAGGGCCAGGGCTGCTGATGGTTCAAATGTTTTCTTTCTTTCACTTAAAAAAAAAATCCATGGAATCTGTATGTAGGGTTTAATGATGTTCTGTATATTTTCCTTATGATAGCATTTGCTTTGCTTAACCACGATATAAATAAAAAGACACACTGTGGTGCTGACGTACCTCAGTAGAGGTTGTGAGTAACCAACAAACCAATAAAGCATCTTGTCCACAACAAACAAACAATGGCAGAACCATTTGTACAGTTTTACTTGCAAAAGAAAAGAAGAAGCAGAATCTTTGCTACTTTGACCACTTTGAAGGAAGTAAGGGTTTTATGTGTAGGCAAGTTGGAATTAATTATTTTGGAATTCCAAGCTCCTTAGATTGAAAGATTATTACTAGCTGAGTTCTGCAGGCTTATTTGATAAAGCCAGGGACCCCTGGGGTCCTAACTAGTTCAAAACACTGGACTAAAGCAACAAACAGCACCAGCCAACTGGCTCATGTGCCTTCACAAACTAGTTGAACACTGAAAATGTCAGTCTCTTACCTAGTTGTTTTCTCTACAGGGCTCCTTCACACATACCAGGCTGGCCAATTCTTTCTTTTGCCCAAAGAACATTTTTTTTTAGTTGTTTTGATCAAATCGACTGGCTGTTTCAGTATCACTTAGCTCCAGCTTTATTTCTATAACAGGATAGGTACATGCTCAGTCCAACATCACCCCCTACTGGCTTGCTGCTAGAGACCAGAGAAATGTGTGATAAGTCGTAATCCTCTTGAATTATCTTTCACTTTTCTTTAAAACATTACAACACTGAGTATCCCATTTTCTTCCTCTCACTCTTGCAGAATCACTTTCCTAATCATAAGCTGGCCCCACTCCACCCATCCATCTACAGATACTCACGTAGCCCTGTTGATTCCATCCGAGACGCTGTGTTCACAGTGTCTCCAAACAAGCAGTATCTGGGCATGGTGAGGCCCACCACTCGAGCAACAACAGGCCCTATTAAACAGCAGGAGAGTGGGACTGGAGTCAATAGGTGTGAACTCAGTGCTACTAGAAGAGACAGGCAAGCAGGAAGGGCTTTGGAGAAGAACCAAAGTTGCTATCAAACCAATCTAGAAATCTAAAGGAAGACTGGTGATTGAATAATAAACTCTGGTCTACAAAAAGGCAAATTTACCATGCTCCCGACACAACTACCTTTCTGATTTACACCTCTATTCTAGCAACAGGTTAACTCAAAATGCTGCTATCTGTCAACAATGCAAAATAAACATCAAAATCAAACCAGAGAAGCCTGAAGAAGAACTCAGGATTCAAAGGGGTTTGTTGCGGCAGCGGGGGCGGGGGTGACAGATATAATGGTTTCTTATGCCTTAGGGTTGGAAGAATCTTTTAGTCTATCTCCCAACTGTGTCTACAAAGAGAATTATTGCTCAGAGAAAATGTGTAAACAAGTAGAAGTGACTTTCCTTTATCTGTGGTAAGAGTGTGGAAGAGCAGTGTGCAGAGATAATCTAAAATTATTTCCCATTTGTTCTTGCAGGAATTTTTGTTCTTATACTATTATGGCCATGTTACATGTTCAAGATAACTGAAAAAAAAAACCCTTCAGCAGGCAGACAGAAAAATGAGCTCAACAGTCTATTGAAAGTTCCCATCCTTACCTTTCTGATTTTTGTTTTTTCTACGTTTAAAATTTTCAGCATTATATTTTTTGCTGTTTCCTGAGTTAAAGGCATTGTTTTGTTTCCAACGATTCTTTCTGCTGTGAATAAGAGCAAATCAGAACTAAAACTATATTTTTTTTCATTTTGATTTACTTCTTTTCTTTTCCAGTAGCATCTATTTGGGTGCCCTGCCAGGCACTATGGGAGTCAAAAATAAATAATGTGTGGTCTAAATTATGTCAGATATTCACATCTGAATGAAGAGAAGAGACTACCAAGCAGGAAGTAAGCAAGCAATGTGGCTGAGAGAACTGGAGCGTTCTAGAAAGTGAGGCGTTATAAGGAAGAGGCAAGTCTTTCCCAGACTCTTGGGAGGTGACTAGGATTCAGTTACAGGGAAAAGAGACATAAATCAAAGGCTTGTGGTTGGGATTTCAGCATGCATGGACTTTGGGGAAGTTCTTAGAGAAAACATTCTACCAATTTAGGCAGCCAGGGAGAGACTACATATAAGTAAAGGTTAAATGGGTTGTACAAAATACAGTCCTTGGCCCACTAGAAAAATTTTGAGCAAAGGTTATATAAAGAATATTCTTTGCTCTTTTTTTCTTCTCTGGTACGTGTATTGGATGCATTGAAGCAGGAGTGGATGACCCTATAGAAAAGCTATTGGGCATTTGGTGTCATGAAAAAACGAACAGAAGGCATTGGAAAGGAGGTTATGGTGCAAAGTCGGCAGCCAAAGTGGGCACCAAAAAGACAGACATTAGGAAAAGAGAACCAGCAGACTTGTTGGCTGTCTGATTGATAGCCATGACTAATTGGCATGGAGCTCTAAATTTATGCTCATTCACTGGAAAAGACAGTCTGAAATCTTAAATATGTTCTGTTTGAAATAATTAGAAAGCACCCAAACTGAGGGACACTTGGGACACTGCAGACGTGACACTGGAGCACAAATGAGAGCAGTAGGATTTTCTTTGGAGAAAGAGTGAGCAGCTGCTATATTTGATGCAAAAATATGACTAAGATATGGTTCCTGCTGCCAAAAAAGTTTGAAGTCTAATGGAAGTGTGATGTGGCAGTTCCCTCTGTGTACTGTGATTACCATTAATGAATAAATTGCCTTGGCCTGTTGATAGGGCAGAACTTAGGTAGGCGGGGAGGACTGGACTGAATGCTGGGAGAAAGAAGGGTGGAGTCAGAGAGATGCCATGGAGCCACCAAAGTCAAACATGCTAAGTCTTTGCAGGTAAGCAAACTCATTAATAGAAATGAGTTAAAATATTAATTTAACCAATAAGTTAACCAATAAGAAGCTAGAGCTAATGGGCCAAGCAGTGTTTAAATTAATACAATTTCTGTGTGATTGTTTCTGTTCTGGGTAGCCAGGACCAATGAGTGGCCCCTTGCAACAGAAGTACAAACAAGACAGTGTGGATTATGCTGATAGTTATGGGAAGGATGAAGAGAGAGAGGCAAGCATGGAAACAAAATGATGTTATTACAAAGATTGATCCAGGAAGGAGATGCTGGTGGCCTACACTTGAGTAGTGATTGTCAAAAGGACACAAGAAAGACTCAAGAAATGTTTAAAAGGGCAAAAGTTTAAAAACTAGCAGTTGGGGCTAGTAAGATAGTTCAGAAAAGAAAGGCAGTTGCCCCCAATCTTGACAACTTGAGTTTGAGTTCCAGGACCAACATGATAAAAGGAGAGAACCAAGTACTGTAAATTGTCCTCTGACCATCACACAAGCACTGTGGAGTAAACATACACACACAGTCCAATAAAATAGGAGTTGGTTGAATACTGAAGGTCAGAGGGAGAGAGGAGTTCAGGATGACAGCTAAGATGATAATCCAGTCATTGGCAGTAACACTAAACGAAATATAAAACATGGTAGAAGGACATGTGTATGGGAAGAAGACATGTTGTGTCTGAGAACAAAGTGAAACACTCAGGTGAAAATGTCATTAGGAAGCGTGACACACACAGGTGAAGCTTAAGAGAAAGGACTGCCCTGGAGCTGTAGTGTTAAAAGGAAGTAATATAATTATAATTGAAGTTCTAAAAATGTGGTTATAAAACAGATACATAAATTGTCTACAGTCACAAACATATATGTAATAGTTAAGAGGAAAAGATATAGGGGGAGGAGCCTGAAGACGCTTATTTGAGAGGGGATGAGTCCGGGAGGAAAATGTTTTTGATTCATTGATTACATTATCCTAAACATCACAAATACTTGGCGATCTTGTAGCATAGCAGACATAGACATAGTGGTGGCAAATGAGAAGGACAGACTGCAGCATCTGTGGTGTGGAACACGGGCTGCTGCCCAGAGCAGTGCTATAGGTGGAAGAGAGAAGGGAAACTGGCAGGGCAGAAAGAAGTGAATGCTGGATACCAGGCTAACGCAGCTGTCCAGAATCAGGGGACATCTACATATTTCTCCTTCCTTGTCTAAGTCACCTACGAGGTATGTGACAATAGTTTCTCGGGCTTTGGCTAGCTTCATTACCTGAGTGCAGGCCTATTCGAATTCGGACTGGCACTTCTGGCATGTGTCGCATCTTAAAGGTCCCCACAGAGTTCAAGATATCCAGGGACATGTTGGCAATCTCAGCAGCATGTCTACTGCCATTCCTCTTTGGGAGGCCCGAGGCCACCATGTAGGCATCTCCAGTGGTCTCTACCTGGAAATTATAAAAAGTAGAATTAACAGACATGTAACCTCTTCATATTATTTCCCAAATACACATGGTTTCAGGAGTATGATGGAAGCCACATATGTAAAGTGAAGAAGGCAGCTTGGGGCTGTCAATCACAAACCTAAATGTACATCAGAATCATTTAAGGAGCTTTATTAAAATACTGATGCATATGCCTCACAATCAGATTCTGAAGTATAGCTTCTTCAAAGGCTATTGAATGACTCTAGGAAAGTAACAAGCTTCTGGAAATTTCTGTATGATGAGAAAATAGAACTACCCCTAAGATGTTATTGTCGCAGGACAATATTACACTAGGTTGATTAAAAAGGGGTATTTTATCGGAGGGGATAAAACTTACATATCAATGCCCCAAACCACGTTCCTCTGGTCGCAAACAGGAAACCGAGTCTAGCAAAAGCAGTCAGCATGAAAGCTGGAAGCAAGTTAGTTCGGAGAGCGGCTGCGGCTCTTTTTAAAATGAAAACCACGCCCCACATTGGGCAGGTATCTTAGAAGCCATTGGCTGAAAGCAAGAGGGCTTAATCTCCCGCAGCAAGATGTCCCTGGCAAATTACTTGGGGGAAAATGTACAAAGATACTGTCAAAGAGAAAGCCTTTCTCTAGCAAATTTTAGATAAATGGGCAGCCTTGGAAAATTACAGGGAAAGGGAAAAGGGACAAGAAGAGTCTGTCCCCCTGACTTGCTTTGCTAATATGACCATCAGTATCATAAACCATTTGGATATGAGAACTAGGTCTTTCCCCACCAATCACCTCCTCCTCTCCTACTGCTATATCTTCGAGGGGGCAATAATTCTGGCCTTTGGCTATTCTGCAAGAACCAGAGATTAATTAATAACATTTTTAATTTTTTTTAAAAGAACCAGGGCTGGACACTTGGAAGTAAAGATGAGTCTCTGCTCCTCATCTTCCCCACGGAGTGTGTTCACTCAAGTTAACTCATACATGGAAGCTTTTCAGAAAAATTCAAGTCACAAGCAAACTGGAAGGACTTCGATGAAATGCGAGAGTCTGGATGCCCTACTAAATGTGAGATTATAATTAAAAAGCACTGCAATTCTGGAGACATACTGCCCTGCATAGAGTCTCAGAGTCACCACTTACAGTCCAGGGGCTTCCTCCATCCAGTGTGCCCATCTTTAAAATAAGATAATGTCAGCCCTCATAGGATTCTTAGGACTAAATAACTTAATGTGCATCAAAACACTTAAAGCTGAGCAGGTAGATGATGACATACATTAAATGTAAGCTATCATTACTGCTACCATCATGACCACCTCCAACAACAATAACAACAAAAAGCACATCTTGAAGCCAGTCTTGGGACTATGGTTATTATTCAGTTCCATAAAATGAGGTTTAGGATCAGCAACAGGGCTCACATAATGACTTTCTAAATAACCAATAATAATAGACATTTGACCCCATGGAACTTTTGCTTCAGCGTGCTTTCCCTCAGTCTCCCAGCATTGGTATGGTTTGGAGGGACGATCTCTGTAGTTAGATAGTCATGACATACTTCACAAAAGAAGAGTTACAATGCAAATGTTATTTGGGTACAGTGAGTTAGTGGTTGGCCATTATCAGAGCATGGTAGCTGACCATTTAGCTTTGATAAATTGTTGCCCCAGAGACCCCAGGGATATAGATGAGGACATTAGAAGAACACAAAGTCTGGCTCAGGTGAGCACTGGAGTGTAGATGGCTATAAGGAATTATGGGATCCATCAGTCAAAGGGCACTTCAAGGGAAGCAAAAGCACAGAAAAGGATCTGGTTGAAATGGGGCAGTGGAAGAAGCAAAAGTGAAAACAAATCACCAAATTCTGCAGTAGACTTCTCACATTCATTCCAGATTATCAAGGGCCGGGGGACATGACTCCAATTTCATAGATAAGGAAAATGAAAAGGCACACAGCTTTGGTTACTCACTGATGGTTCAATTTTTATTTCCTTTGCAATGTGTTGTTTTAAATAAACAGGCTTGAAAGTTTAGATTCCAGTTTTGGATTCAGACAGTCTTGTTCCATCTTAAAAAACAAATTACTAACTCCATATTGCAGCCAATAAGTATCAAAACAGCTAATGGCCTCATCTCCAGGCCCCCCAATGATTGTCTGAACAAAATCAACTGTATTGATTAAACTAGTGGCTGTGTTACTGCCCATGCTGAATCATCTTTGATTTTAGTTTCAACTGAATTAGCTTTTAGTGATTTGTTTTTCTCTTCAGGCTTCTTGAGTTCAACAAGTTAAGACAGGTAGTCTGATTCCACAGATTTTTTTTCCTCCACAGTGATTTCCATGTGCATTTCTTGATTGATTTGCAGCTCCTGCTGATTGACAGATATAATGTCTATTTCTGAACCCTATTTAGATGGCATATTTTAACCCTTAAGGGTCTCTATCAGTCTAATCTGAGATAAATACACTGCCTAGTGTGTGATTTGAGAGCTGGACCATTTGAGGATACCATGAAGGATCCAACACATGAAGCTACTCATTCTCCAGCTCTTCCATGGTTCCTGAGACATGAGTTATCTAAACTTGGGGATATCCAAGGCATCTTTTACCTCCAATACAAGTATCCATGTCACTAGCAGCATAGAAATGTCTCTACAGAACTATGAGACTTTTAGTCATTTTCTACCTATTTGTACCCAGAGACAATATACCATGTAGAAAAAAATAGTAGTAAGGAATCATAGTGCCTACAAGAGTGAAAGGAGTTATCTGTTATCTCCTCATATTCTGCAACCTTTGATTTTTTTAAAAACAGAGTGGAACTAAGCTGGAAGGATGGGAATGGTGAGTTAATGCTTCCTCAAAACTTAGATGAATAGATGTACTTTGGGTTAGCCTGTATCAATCCCCAAAAGTTGCATTTGTAAGAGTACTCTGGCCAGGCGATGGTGGCGCATGCCTTTAATCCCAGCACTCTGGAGGCAGAGGCAGGCGGATCTTTGTGAGTTCGAGACCAGCCTGGTCTACAAGAGCTAATTCCAGCGCAGGCTCCAAAGCCACAGAGAAACCTTGTCTCGAAAAACCAAAAAAAAAAAAAAAAAAAAAAAAGAGTACTCTGGTGTAATGCTGTGTTCCTTCTTGTATAGAAACAATACCTAAGGGGAAGAGCGAATTTCCATAGCATGTATTATATAAACATAAACTTGACCTAGAATCACTCTGTAGCAGCCATCAACTACGAAAAAAAATCATCAGTATTTCTATTTCTTTTCATTACCCAGCACACAACTTTCTCCATTGTGAAAATGCATTCAGTGGACTACAATAGGGTTCCCCATCTTAACCTCTTCTTAGTCATAATTCTAAACAACATCTCAAAAGAACTCTTTCTGGCAATCTGTTCCTTGTTTGAGACTTCTACTTGGCCTTCATTCCCAACAAAATACCAGTGGAGTGATGTGCTATCTTAATTTTCATTTCTAAAAGACAACATTCTGTGAAATTGCATCCTTCAATTTTGGAAAACACATAATTAAATCTCATGTAACAATTTTCATGCGAGAAAGCACTAATCTGCAAGTTATCATACCGTGTAGACATCATGACTGCCAATGATGGCATCAAAGAGTGTATACAGGTCATTCAGAAGATCCACCACTTCAATGGGCTCACTCATGGCTGAGATGGTAGTGAAGCCCACAATGTCACTGAAGTACAAGGTGACCAAGTCAAATCCCTCAGGTTCCACTGTGCAGCCCTTTTTGAGGGATTCAGCAACTGATCTGAAAAGCAGACATAGCTATTCCTAAGAAGAGAGCAGCCTCCCCATGTGCCACACACTAACAACAATTTCTCTAAAAATCACTGTCAAGAAAATGATGAAAAAGAGCTTCAGTTGGGCAGAGCATTAATGATTTCATTCAGCAAGTATATATTGAGCATAAGCACTGTGTCAAGCACTGGGCCAGGTGATGTGGGAGTCCCCTTTGTGTGCTGCAAATAAAGGAACTGCTTTGGGCCTATAGCAGAGCTATAGGGGAAACAGAGCTAGGCAGGGAAAACTAAATGGAATACTGGGAGAAAGGAGGCAGAGTCAGAGAGAAGTCATGGAGCTAGACATGCTGAAACTTTGCTGGTAGGTCATGACCTCGTGGTGATGCACAGATTAATGGAGATGGTTAAATTAATATGTAAGAGTTAGCCAATAAGAAGCTAGAGCTAATGGGCCTAGCAGTGTTTTAATTAATATGGTTTCTGTGTGATTATTTTGGGTCTAAGCTAGCCAGGCAGCCGGGATCCAACAAGTGGCCCCTCCTCCAACAGCCAGGTGCTGGAATATAACATTGAAAAGACAGATCTGATCTGTGTTTCCATGGAGTTCCTTCAGCTCCCAGGGCTTCTACTTCACCCTATTTGGGGGACTGTGCCCAGTTGGTTAGTTTTCCACAAGACTAGTTTTAGCAACGATCTCCTTGAAGGCCAGGTTACTTGGAGGGGAATGAAAATTCTTGCAAAAGATAAGGGAGAAAGTTCCCTGGAAACACAGGCCTGCTTCTTTCCTATTTTTTTGTTTGTTGTTTGTTTTTGTTTTGTTTTTAAATTGGTCATCCTCTTGGCTCTGTCATGAAGTAACATATAGAAAAACCAAGCCCCCAGAGCAGAAATGATCACTAGGTTCCATAGGAAGTAAGGAATTAGGATGTATGTTCTGTTTCCTAGCTTTCCAATTCTACTTTGATTTGAAGGTGTGACTCAAAGCCACTGGGAATACAGAGGGTGAAGGACGGGGGTTGGGGGAGACAGTTAGTTGATGGGTAACTTTCTTCTCCTTTTCTAAAAAATGGAACACACTGTTATAATGCTTCACACTCCTCGGGAGTTCACACATACAGTGGCAGCATCTGTGTTAAAAGCTTTTCCATTTTCTGTTTTTCAATTTCCAGTTCTTCAGTCCGTACTCGGATCAAATCTTCCAGGTTGCTAGAATACTGCTCCAACATCTGAAGCATAGAATCAATAATATTAGTCTTTTTTCCTTTATTGAAAGTTTTTTTAATATTTATTTATTTATTATGTATACAATATTCCTTCTGTGTGTGTATGCCTGAAGGCCAGAAGAGGGCACCAGACCTCATTACAGATGGTTGTGAGCCACCATGTGGTTGCTGGGAATTGAACTCAGGACCTTTGGAAGAGCAGGCAATGCTCTTAACCGCTGGACCATCTCTCCAGCCCCCTCCTTTATTGAAAGTTTTAAACTGAAAGTAAAAGAGAAAAAAGAGTCTATGACTGCTTGAGCCCCAAACTCAGTAATAATGGAGTAGGCCTCATCACAAATCTTTTCCTCAGAAGTGCTACATCAAGAGAGATGAGCCCAGATATAAATAGGAAACATCTCGTTGTCACCCTGCTCCATTCACAGAGCTCTTTCCCTTCCCTAGCCCCCAAACATTTCCCCCCTTATTCTGGTTCTTACGAGTCTGGGCACAGAGGTTCAGAAAAAGACCATCCGGCTCTGAAATGCTTCAACAATAATAGTCATTTTCAAGGAAATAGGGTTTTGTCTAGAGCCCAGGTCAATTGTGTGTAATATAAGAGGGAGAAAAAGGGCAGGAACTGATGTTTGATCATTGACATTATCAACCTACAAAATCCCTTATCCTCAAATAATACAGTGTTGTCAAAGACTTTCTTGACAACATAGAATGTTCAAAATATAACATGGTAAAATTTCCCTTTACTTCGTACCATGCAGTCCAATATCAAATGGTTCCATCTAGTAGCTGCCTTTCATATCAGTCAAGTCATGTAGAAGTTTAGCTAGTTTTGATCTGTGTTGCTCCCTGACTTCTAAGAGGTTGCTGCTAGGTATGTTCCATACATCCTCTTGGGACCTTGTCAATCTGCAAAGAGCTTCCTAACATAAGCACTACAATCAGGAGTGCGTTGCTCCCTCAATGCTGTTATAGTCACCATGTTCATAACCAGAAAAGATTGGCAGTGGTTTTGATGAATAGACTTTGAAGGTTCTGCCCAACAAACTTTATACGGTATGGGCCACATATGCTCTGTATGGCACTTCTTGCCCCAAAGTGGACAGTTAAGAGGCTCCTTCTGAAATCTCTCCACATCTATATGTTCATTAAAATCCTAAGCAGCCAGTTCAAATCCTCTGGGCTCCCCCTGTAGCCTCACTTAGAGAAGCTCATTCACCTCTTTGCATTTAAGTTGTATTAGATGCAGGAATTAAGGAGGCTACTCTTATCACTGGACAGACTAAACTTCCAGTAAAGCATTTTAGTGAGAGTAGCCCCAGTAATGCTTTGTTTGAAAGTCACATGATGGGCATTCCTCCTATCTATCAGTGACTTTTCTCCTGCCGTCTGAAATAACATCTTTAGCATCAACACAAGGACAAATGTTTTTCCCCCTGCCTCACGGTAAGTTTGTAGAACTGTGACCTTTATGGTCCTTTGCCTTTTCCATACCATTGAACACCTGTTTGAGTGACCTCAAGAATCCCAGCCAGACTAATGGAAGTATTGTTAGCTGGAGGACACGGATGACTTCAAAAGCAGGGCCCTCTCAGGTTTTCAGTCCAAGTCTTTCTCTTTTCTGCCTCAGATACCTGTCAGTCATAAAGCAGCTCAGTGCTGGACTCTAGCCAGGCTCAAAAGCCTCTCCTCCAGAGCGGAAACAGCACTCAAGGAGAGCACCTGCAATTTCTGAATCATGCAAGTCAGTAAGGCTTCAACTGCCTGCACCAACAGAGGGGCTCTCTTTTCTCCCAGCCTCTTCTTAGCTCTGTCTCCAGGAAAAGTAACAAGGTCTTTAGAAATACAATATCTTAAGGAGAGGGGTTATCTCTTTCCATGCACCCATATTCCCTCCAGTACTCTCAGGGAACCTAAGAAATCTGTTTGTTCCATGTGAACACTCTATTTCTTCTGATCCTACATAAACAACCTGACATCACCTAAATACTATACTCGGCAGTGTTCCCTAGAAACTTCTAAACAAATGTAGTTGTGTGAGAAGAACCCCGTGTGCCATGATACTTATCTTCCGACAGTTTCAGTGCTAAGTCTTCCAAATGACCAGTGATTTCATTCCATCATTGAAAGGTTGCTTAGAGCAGATTGTATATGGCTCAGAAAGGACATTCACGCACAGAAGAGGACCACAACCAACCCCTGGGACCATAGAGGATGTGCTGGTGTCATTCCAGGCTTAAGAACCTCAAAGCCAGCCCTGGGTTGCTTTTTAAAAAGGAATATCCTTTCCCTTTGTAAGGAGCCCCTTCAACAATATAAGGACTCAGTGAGTTTAGCCTCAGAGAGGCGAACTGCCGGGTAATGATAATATTAATAGATGTACCTGGTTAAATATTTCATCAAAAGTCGGTCGTTGTTCCGCAGCCTCAGCCCAGCATTGCTTCATCAGCTGGAGACATTCTGGAGGGGCATACTCAGGAGAAACCACGGGCCTATATACAGGGGGAGGCTTTTGGAGTCTGTCTATGATTTCTTACAAGACACAAAAAGAAAAAAGTTGGTGGTGAATCAAGAGAGAGGCACCAGGATTCAGCAGAGAAATGAACTTCAACCAAGAAAGGGATTTGTCAGGCGAAAGCATGAAGGGACCTTTTCTTTCATTTCCCCTCAGACCGCTTTAATGTTGAGTACATCTCACAAAAGGCCTTTTGGGAAATTGATCAACTGGACTCTTAAGATAATTAAGTCGCCATGTTATCCTGCTGTTGTAAATAGGCGGAGAGAGGGGGGTGCGTGTTGTTTGTTCCCCGCACCCAGCTTCCAAGCCCCCAGCCGCTGGCCCGCTCAGCGGCTGGCTGCACCCGAAATAACCATGTGACAAACTGGATTCATTTAAACTCTGCCTGGCTTATTATCACTAGCCTTTCCCCGGCTAGCTCTCATAATTAAACTAACCCATTATAAAAGTCTGTAAGTCACCACGTGGTGACTTACCGGAAAGGTCTAACCTGCATCCATTTGCGATGGTGGCTTGGGGCTTCTGCTGTCCTTCTTCTCCTCCCAGAACTTCCATTCTGTCTACTCCGCCCACCTAAGGGTTGGCCTAACTATAAGCCAGGCAGCCCTTTATTTAACCAATCAAAACACAGAAATACAGGTGGACCCTCCCACATCCTGCTTCTGCAAGGTTACAGATACAGGTTATCTAATGCCAATTCCAATACGGGCATTCAGTATCCTGTCCCTTTCATCTGTCCCCAAGTCCCCTCACAATTACCACAGCACAAACACTGAGCCTTCTCTGTGAGCCTGTATCCAGCCAAGGTCCATGCATTGGGTCCTAGGATAATCACTAAACAAAGGGAACTAAGAACAATAGTGGACAATTCAGGGCCTTATTAAGACCCTCATGGCTGTTGGTCAATGAATGTCACTTGGAGTGAAAAATTTATTACATGCCAAGCTATCGAATGGGCACTTGGCGTGTGTTATTTCTTCAGATGCTCAACACAAACAGATGAGGTAAGCACTTTTATTCTTTCTGTAGATAGTAAAACTGGAGCACACAGAGTAAGTAACTTGCCAGAAGTCACATGGGTAGTGAGAGTTCATGTCAGAACCCACGCAATCTTCATCTATTACATTGCTCTATTTCCAATGCCTCAGATCTCAACTGCAAGACCATAGACCCTCTATATAGAGCCAAAAGTCGAGCCAAAAGTCTTCAGTGGCCAAAGGCTTAGGTTATCCAAACTGAGTCTTTTTCCAAAAGCAGAAAACTCTTTATAAATAGGAGAAAATCATTAGCTCCCAATGTCCCAGTCAACTCATACTAGGCTTCAAACAAATTTTTCTGCTTCTAGCCTAAACTTCTCCAAACTATTCTTAAAATATGTATTTAGTCATGTCACGTTCTGGTTCAAAATGCCTCCATGACTTCTATTTCTAACAGAATAAAGTCCAACCTCTTCAACATGGCCCTATTTCTTCAGACTCAGCACCTGTCCCAAGTCTCCTCTCCACCACCACCCTCAACTTTGATCCTCAGCATCCACCACCAAACTTTGACTGCCTTTTCTACCTCCACATTGACTGTAACACTGCAGGAGTGCTGCTGCATATCCAAATGCGAGATGCTAGGCTCCACGGAAGGAGTTCCGCTCCTGCTTCCGATTTCTCTCAGGTCTGTGTACAGCTCCCTTTAGCCCAGAGCAGCCTGTAATAGAGCTCTCGTGCCACAGATGCCATGGCAATGAACCCCTTGGAAAGTGACTGCCCCAGGGAGTCTACTTTTTATCAGAACATACATAGTTGGCTGGATCACTTCTCTGCTGAGCCCCAGCATGGCTTATTCCCTTGAGGATGTCACAGTCCAAGGATATAAGCAATGAAAAATATTACAAATGCTTTGGCAGGTACAGAGAGATGCAGGCAAGAAAAGGGGGACACCTGACGCAAACTGAACAAGTCAAAGGAGAATCTCCAGAGTTGGGGACCAGAGTTGAATGAGGCCAGGTGGGAAGAGAGTGAGGAAATTCCAGATACTGTAAATGGCATGTGCAAAGGCATAGAGGTGGGGGAGACCATGTACTCCCAAGGCACCAGAATACTAGACATGACAAAGGATAAACTCAGACAGGGAGTGAATGGACTGTGAAGGGCCATGACATCACATGAGGAGCCTGAGCTTATTTCGAGAGAGGCCAAGAAAAGTTGGAGGGTTTTAAACAGAGGTGTGATGTGAAACGCTGCTGACTGTGGCAAAAGACAGCTTCATAACTTAGTAATGTTTCCTACATTTTTAAAACCTTTTCCTTTGAAGTCAATTTAGACTTCCAGGAAAAAAACACAGTAGTATTCAGTGATTACCTGCATACTTCTCGCTGAGCTTGCCATAATGTCAACACAAAATAACAGTGAGGACACTGATATTTGTAGAGCGCCATTACTACAGTCCTTAACTGAATTCCATCAATGTTTACTCTAATGTATTTTTTCTATTCCGCAATCCAATTCCAGATCTTTTCTGCATATAATTGTTATGTCTTAATCTCTTCCGATCTGTGACGATTCTTCATTCTTTTTCTCTCTTTCATGTTTTAGATACACTTGATAAGCATTGGCCAGTTATTCATTTATTTACAAATCCCACACTGGCCTGGAACTTGCCATCCCCCTGTCTTGGCTTCCCAAGACCTAGGATAACAAGATTGTGCCACCATGCCCAGGTGCTATTATCCCCATGAGGTTATTTAGTAGCATGTCTTTCAACTAGGATTTATCTAAAGTTCTCTAGTGATTAGACTGAGGCTATTCTTTGCTTTTGTCTTTGTTGTTGTTGTTGCCAAGAGTGGTACACCACAAAAATGTTGTACCTGTCTAAGTATGAAGCAGCACAAAGGTGATGCACTATCTTACTGCATCATGCCAGGGGTACATGATGTAGGGGTGTATTATTATAGGCAAAGGTAACCTTGGTCACTTGGTTAAGGTGATGTCACCAAGAGCCTCAACTTGTAAATTTACTATTTTTCCCTGTGTAGTTACTAAGCATCTTCCAAGATCAGACGAAACCAGGTGCATTCAGAGTGGTATGGCCATATGTAGACAGTTGCTAAGCGTTTTGTTAAGCTCACACGTTGAGAATATGCAGCTACGTTGTTAGCCCTAAAACTTTCACACACTGATTTTATTCTTCATTGATGAACCTTACCTAACACTCATGTATTTCAATGGGAGACAGGCAAGAAAAATCTGCAACACTGCTATGGGAAAAGGCTGGCATCACAGGAGTATCATGAGCAGTACCAAAGCACTTGGGAAGAACTATCTCAGGGGAGCAGAGGTGCTACATGGTGGGGGTAGTGCAAACTAGAAAATTGACATAGGTCCTAAAGTTCCTGGATTATACCTGAGTTTGTAAAAGAACCAGCTTCCTGGGTGAGGGAATTCCTTCCAGATGCCTAAAGCTGTCTGGCTCCAAGCCCTGCCTTCGTATAACAGACCAGCTCTTTTCAGACTAGCAGGCTGCTGTGCTAACACACACTGGCAAATCGTGACCTGCTGATATGGGATGGGACACAGTGGGCCCCTAGCATCCTTTTCTCACTTCCTGCTTACCTTTGGCAGGCAGATCCATCATGCAGAAAGGAGCACCCCAGACCATCACTTCTTGCATGATGATGGCAAAGCTATAGACGTCTCCTGCGAATGAACCTAACCTGATGCCCCTAGGAGCTCTTAACAGTTCAGGGGCTGTCCACAGCAGCTCTGCAAAGAAAGAATTATCTAATAAATGCGAGGAGGATTAAGTGACATCTGCAATGCCCTAAAGAGCTCTGAGGGTGCTGTTTTATTAAATGCCTTATATTTTTATTAGACAGACTGGCACGCTAGTGCCCCTCGGGGTCTGAATCTATTAATCTAAGGGATTACATAGAGAGAGAGAAAACTTACTATTCTCTCCACCCCTTAGAACTATGCAGCAAGACACAATATAAAGGTGTGGGGAAGGTCAAGACACCAGAAGTGGAGGCACTATCTGGTGCTTGCTTTCACGCTCTCTTAAGCCTGCAAGTAGCAGTTGGCAGGTTTCCATGAAAAGGCAAGAGCAGTGCCAGACTGGTTGCCATGGATCTGCTGCTTGCTAAGATCTATATGTGTCTGGTAATTTGATTTTGCCGGGGCTCAACTTGCTTGCTTCAGGTCTTCTCTGAAAGGATAAGAACATCCCCAGGCCTCTTGTGTTCCTTGCAAAGCAAAAAGTTCTAGCAGCTACTTACTTGGCTCTGCAAATATCATTGAGTGTCTACTATGTACCAGGCACTGTGCTGTGTGGAAAAACGGTGCCAAACATAACTCAAACTTTCACTCACCCAAGAAGAGTTTAAAGACCAGAGGACAAGACACCCATGTGAATCCCTTATTGCAATTACAATATATGAAAACCACTATATTATACAAGAAAGGGAATCTAAGAACCAAATTTGAGTAATGGATGTGCTCTGCTAAACGTCAAGTCCTATACAAGGCAAAAGTTTATCTCTTCTTTCAGAGTTTACAGCAGTCAGAATATCGGAACATTTGTAGCAGGCACCTTAACACGAAAAGAAATGGACTTTTATAATATAAAGGAGGAAGTCAAAAGAGGGAGTGGGCTTTTTGTTATTGTTGTTGAGTGGCGATATAAAAAAATTACAGTTTCTGTAAAATGAAAAAATATGGGTAATTTCATCAGATTTAAGCTACCAAACATCTGAGCTAGCTAAATTAATCCAGGAAGGCTTCCTGGAAAAGTTAAATCTCAAATGTGCTCATTAAGAAGGTCAAGGGTGCAGCTTCTGGAGCTGAGAGGTGAGGGCTTTGCAGGAAGAAAGAACAGTATGTGCAAAAGAACAAGAGGCAGAAAGGAGCAAATTGCAGGTGGTGGGAAGGTGGTAAGCAGATTAGTGAAGGGCTGAAGACAAGGGCGCTGGTAAAGAATAATGAGAAAGGAGAAATGGGGCTGGTGAGATGGGGGGAGGGAGGGTGGCAAGAAGAATGAGGGCAGAAGGTGAGAGGCCCTGAGAGCCAAATGAAGGCATTTGGAGTGAATACAAAAGGCAGTAGGGGTGCTGGGGCTGAAGAGGGATTTGATGAAAACCCTGTTTGGGAAGATTAATCTGGCAACCTGCACAAGCTGGATGGAAGGAGAAAGGCTGGAGTCAGGGTGATCAGCTAGGAAGTTCATGCAGTAAAAAGCTTGCCTGAGGTGAAAGGGACCTGAATGGGGGTGGGGTGCACCAGCAAAGCTAGGAACCGAAGAGCTGAGGGGCTACAATAGAAAAGGAAGTGGCAGGGTCAGGTACCTCCTCCCTGGGCTTCGTGAAAGAGGAGTTAGTGGAACTGCCTCGAAGTTCAGGCTGGAAAGCTGGAGAAAGCCTGCTAAGGGGTACAGATGTTAGGGCCAGGGTTAGGGCTGGTGATTGTTAACTTTTCATCATGTGCCATGCAGGGGTATTAGGAAGGGAGCCTAGGAGACAAGTTCCTATGAATCAAGAAGGTATGTAGAAAACAGAGATTATTTGCTTTGTTAATAAAAATTCAGGAAAGAGAAGCACAGCCTTATTTTTAGACAGCCATAATGAAGAGGCTGGAACAAGAACCTCTAGACCCAGTCTTCCTCATGTGCCCGTCTTCCTCCCGTTTTGCCTTTCAAGCATCTATTCCCAATAACAGGCACCTCTGACTTCCCACCCAACATCCACTTCTATGCCAGTCTCTGGTACACTCATAGGAGAGGTTCACTTATGGTGGTGGCTTGCTCTTAAGTCTCCCTCCCTAGAAAGTCATATTTACAAAACCACTGAAGTGACTGAGTGATCCTCTAGTCAAAGAAGCGTCTTCTTTGTGAGAGTTTAAGCAGAGTAGGTTGAGAAGGGAGAGCCAGAGTGGATATTTGAAAGCAAAAACAAAAATGGCACTTGTTCCTGGCATGGTCTCCCTGCACATTTAAAAGCATGAGAAGGGGAAACAGCCAACCGTCTGATAAAAAGCTCAGTTATTAAATACAATCATTTTGTAATTGTATTTGTAATAGTTCTTTCAGAGAGCACGGGCGCATATGTTTAATGGCTAAAACGAGCTTGTATCTGGACCACACTACAGTTGAGAGCAAACAGTAATGAACACTCATCCCCACTCCCTCATGTCCACTCCAGAACCAAGTAAGAGCCACTGGCTGCCATTAGATATGGACTGTCAGAAAGGTGAGGAAAAATTACTCTGGCTTCTTTTGTATTGGCTGCAGCTTCTACTTACATGAACTCGTTGTACTGATATGTATTCAGGTTTGAAAAACCATGATGCTATAGCATTTTTAAAAAATCAGAATGGAATTCAAGAGACCTGGGTTTAAAGAGCCCAGTTTGACCACTAATCACTTTCCTTTCCTGAACCTCAATTTTCTCAAAGCAGAAGTTGAGCCAGGTGACTTTCAAAGATTGACCATTTACAAGACTCTATAAGCCTCAACATTTAGGATAGATCATTTCCATCGTTTCATTTTTTTCTCATTCATTCATTAACCTAACAAATATTTATTCTGACAGAGACTGTGAAGTTACTGAGAGACTCAAACCTGCTTCTTATCTCCATGGAGCTTATAGTTTGGGAATGAGGAATAGATAACTGAGTAGCTAAATATTACTAACAATAAGTTTGGGAAAGCAGGTTAGCTGGGCATACGGGGTCATAAGAAACCTCTTGATGCAACAGTACTTAAGTGAGTCCTAAAGGAAGAGAACTTAGCTGTGCTCAGATAAATGTTTATGACAATGGGAAAGGAAGAACATCCCAGGCAGAAAGCATAGCATACGTGAAAGAGCTAAAGAGAGAACCTGACGGAGTTCATCAGGGCTGGAGCAAAGAGACAGAGGAGAAAGGGTTAAACCCAGACCAAGTAAGACTCACATCAGTCAGTTAAAAGAATTTGAACTTTGCCCTAAAGGCAATGAGAAGTCATTCAGTGAAGGACACCTAGAATGAAGCCAGATTTGCAGTCTAGAAAGTTCGTGATGGCTGCAGTATGTGGAGAATAGACAGCGATTTGGACAGTGTAGTAAAACAAGAGTGAGAAACGAAGATGCAGAGACAATGCACAGTACTTGCCCACTCTCACGCACATCCACAGAGGCACAGCTAAAGACAAAGTGCAGAAATCCTGTCCCCACTTTACAACAAGATGTCCCTAAGGTTGAAAGTTTTGCCAGTTTGTGAAGTAATGTGAATTAAACGGAACTCTGGAAAAGTATTGTGTTTTACCTTTTCTCCACGTCTAATTTTTACAGAATGCTAAGTACCTGCCATCTCTGCAGCTATTATCCCAACACCTTATTGTAAAGCAAGGCAAATGGCAAACTAGGCATTCAAACTAGAATTAGACAAGTAATTACCACACAGCTATGTCAGGGACAGGAAAAGGGAGAGGGAGCAGGAGAGGGGAAATATCATAGCTGTCACTGTTAGTTTTCCTAGAGTTTCAACTCCTCCAAAACACGAATGGGCAGAGAAAGAGAAAACTAGGGTTTGTTGCCTGAACTGAATTGCAGTGAGGTGACTGTATGGCTTGAGTAGGTCGTGAGCCTCTGTTCTCTCATCTGTAAATGGGAGAGTTGGGCCAGATGGGTTCCTACAGTTTAGTGTTGCATACATTTTGGAAAATGCAGCTTTGATGCCCTCAATGGCTGGCTGTCCATCATGTGGCTCTCTGTCTTTTATTGTTCATGCCTCCCATGTAGTGAAGTCAGCAATTTTAAAACTTGCAAGGCCACTGTGTTCTAGTCACCTGTCTTTTGGGGATTGTCTGTTCTCCCACACCTCAGGTTTCTTTTTTAGCTCTGATGAGTTGTGATTCTGCCGGGCATTCCTTAGTACTGCCACTTGTGCAGTAGACCGAAGCCAAAGCCTAAAATGGATGTCCCAAGCGTGTCTGCTTACTTACAAGTCTTTTACTCTGTCTGAAGCCACCCTATACAACCCATACAGTGCTCATTTGCAGGGGGCTGCCTCCTTGCTTCTTTCTCTCTGAAAGACACAGTGCTGATATACTTTAGTGACATCCCATTCTAGAATATAGTTTGTGGAGGTCCAACTTCTAAATCACTTTCTATTCAATCTGACAAGTATTTATTGAGCACCTACTGTGTGCCTAGCACTCAGCAAGATTCTCCAGGGACTGCTGGGGTGTCTAAACAATACAACCTAATCCTGCCTCAGCAGGGACTGAACATTGCTGCAATGGCTTTGTTTGGAAGGAAAGACTGGTCTGGGGTTACAGCCTGCAGGCTTCATTCAAGTCCCTTGGGTTGGAAATGAGGCTGGATTTTCAACAAAAGTGAGGAGTTGAACTCACCCTAAGGCTTTAATTCAATGCATAGTTTCATTTGAAACTTAAAGTTACCTTGTGTGCACCAGAGGGTAAAATTCATTGCTTACCTTCTTCAGAAGGTTCCTTTTCAGATAGTCTCAGCATTTCTAAGATGTCATTAAAGCCATAATCTGTCACCCTTAGTACAAAACGCCCATCTACCACACAATTCTGAGATTTTAGCCTCCCGTGAATAAATTTTCTGTGGTGTAAGTATTTCATTCCCTGAAGATGATACAACAAAATTTATTTAGCCACTCATTTAAGTATTTTATGCCTTTAGAGCCAATTTCTATGATTGTTAATGGCATGGGTGAATATGATCCAGAATTCAACCTTTTTCTCCTATTTGCAGGCAAAGCAATCCTTTGTTACAATGTTGATTGAGGTCTAGTCTAGCTCTAAAATGCTTGGCTTTGATTAAAAAAAAAAACACTGTATCTTGTGTTTATTGAGAATTATGTGCTACTGGGAGATGTATTGACATTTCAAGTACAGTATGGATCCATACGCATGTAATTGCCAGGATCTGGGAGGTTCTCATTCTCCTCTACAGATCTAATGCAATTCTCAATCCATTATTAGCAGAAGCAGGAACTGGTGAGGCAATTTAACAGGAGCTACAAATTGTTTACATATGTATACTGGAGGGGTTCTACTTCTTCAGAAAAACCATGTATGCTTGCAGATATGAACATAAGGAAAGAAGAAAGCACTGCATTTTGATTTTCTATAGTGCATAGCTGGGAATAAACTGAGTATCAATAAGGGAGTAGCTAGATTTATGATACATTCTTATTCTTGAATATTCTGTAACACTTAGAAAGAATAAGGTCAATCAGTATGCACTTAGAGTGATATAACTATAAACCAAAGACAAAATAGTGAGCTGCCAAGTTATGGGATGGCATGTGTATTAAAAAGAAATACAATTGTTTTAATAAATGCAAATAAACATAAAAGGAATTTCAAGTCTAGTTTCCAAAATTTTGCAGTAGCTAACTTACAGTAGAGGTGATAAAAGGAAGACGGTTGGATAAATGTCAATATTTTTCCCACACAGATTTGTAACACTTGATTCTAATTTAATGTACTATTTTATAAGGAAGTATAGCTAAGTGGAGAATGCTAGGTATTTCCGATCTATGGGATTGCTTGAGAGCCTGTACATGACATTCGAATGCCCATCAGATGAGTTTAATCACTTGACACAGACATACATCTGTACTTTAGTATTTGGAATTGTTGATGCCAAGTGGCCTTTCAGTGAACTAGCTCTGCTTCACAGCATGATACCTCTTTGCATTTTCACGTTTTCCATTTTGTGCTCTCAGGAAGGCTTGCTCTTCAGCACTTCCAAGCCAAGTCTGCAATGGGCGTGCTTTCCCCCCAGGATAGCTAGTGTTTGAACATCACACACTATGGCCCTGAAGAAGATTGTCTCCCTTAACTAGCTGAGTGCTGTGTGTACTGTGAGCAGAAATAGTACTAGAAGAGGAATTGGGGGATTTGCATTCTTATCAGCTATATTGTCATATTGTCAAAGCATTCTATTATCATCTCTGTCACACAATAGTCAGCTGATAAATACATATTAAGAACCTACTATGTGTGCTAGATATTGCAAAATAAAGACTGTCTCATGTAGCCTTTCCATGCCTCTGGGGGTTTGGAGAAGGTTAACCATGGCCACTTTACAAACTGAGAATGAAATAATGTCTTCCCCTTTTTACCTCTTTGAAACTGTCTATCACTATACAAAACTCAAGGCTGTGATTAATGTGATTAATAGAACAATATGTACTCAGACCAACTCCAAAATGCACATACACAGAGCTTTATGTCATCCCATAGAGTTCATTGACTCTACTGAAGTTCGTCCATGGACCTTTTCATAAATTCCCATTGTAGAAGTCTATGGTACAAAATTATATAAGGTATGTCCCTTATATAATCAGTGGACATTTGTGTTCCAGTGGTAGAGTCTCACATCCACAGTTAGATTTACAAAGTTTCATCATCCAGTTCTAGACTGAGACCTCTTTTAGAAAATGAAAGCCAGCAGCTGGTTCTAAACAGTGTAAAAGAGTCTAGGTGTGACAGTTTCCCTAGATCTATAAAGCAGCTTGGAAGTGGGATATGGCTAAAGGCTGAAGAGAACGTGATGGCAAGCAGAAGAAGAGAAGGAAATGCGGCCCTCAGATTGAGAGGGAACATGGGCAAATACTTTCTGTATCAGTACTCTATATGTATATGGACAAAAGGGCAGTGAGAGGGTGGAGAGTCAGAACTTGGGAGAAAATGTGGAGGAATGAAATGATCACAATAGCCCACTGGAAGGAAAACATCTCCAAACCTTACATTTCTAACCTAAAAGAGTAGAACAAAAACAACAGTCAAAAAAAGTCTTTATAAATTTCAAATCTATAACGAAAATCCAAGACTCCCTTAGTCTTGACAGTAACCTTGATGAGGTCCAGCAGTAGTGATGATTTGAACATCCAGTCGAGTTTCACGCCCTCATTAGTCAGTATGTCTTCTAGGCTCCTTCGAGAACAAAATTCTGTCACAATGGCAAACATCCCTGAATCATAGAAGAAGCCTAATAAAGGGCTGACATTCTCATGCCACAGGTCTTTCATCTGCAAAGAAGACATGCAGAGAACAGTCACAGCTGCCTTCTTTCAGTGGCGGGCTGTTGGCTGCACTACACAAAAGAAAATAATGAGAATGTGCAAGATTCCAAAATTGTAAAAAAAATGAGAAAATAAATATATCTTATGTATTTACTTGAGATATGAGAAAATGATAATGTGATCATAGGAGAAAAAATGAATACAGTGCAGATACTTGTCCCAAAAGAGCTCACACTCTGTAAAGAGTAACAGGAAAGTGATCTCAAAATTATATCTCATCACGCACTGTGTTTTAAAAGAAACCATGAGATGTTGAGTGAGTTCAGAGGTTAAACAGCTCATCCAGACAGGCAGTAAGGGAGGCAGCTGTCAAAGGAAGCTTTCCAAAGAATTGGTAACTAGACTTTCCTGAAGAACATGCAAGGATTGACCAATTGCCATGATGGAGGGGCAGAACATTTCTGAGTTGAGGAAACTACAACAGGTTTAGTCTTCCCAGGCTACTATGCAATGTGGAGAATGTAAAATACCAAGGTAGAGAAATAGACAGAAGCCACAAACCATGATGTGACTATCATAATTCCATTGTCCTGTGCCATATAATTTTATGGAGAACTGTAGGATGGAATTTAAATAACTATACTCTATTAATAGTCCCAGTAAGTAGATAGAAGAAAAGAAAAAGTACTCTTCCATAATCATTCTTGGATTCCTAGCTGGGTTTCTGAAAAAACAGTGAGGTTATACATCAATAGAGAAGATTTGAGGAAGGTGTAGCGGCAGGTTTCTGGGTGCTCCACCAACATCTTATTTGCTGTTTACTACTCATCTTCCAGCTAGCTGCTACACATGCTAACTGATAATTTACAGTCACCACCATCTCAAGAAGATCGCCCTATGGCCTAGCTCTGCCTTACCAAGAGGCTAGGTCCCACCCATAGACTTCAGACAAAGACTCAATGAGGAAAGCACACAAGCTCAGCCTCAAGATGAGGTCATGTAGTTTACTGTTGTTTCAGCATTTCCTCTGTGACAGTGCTTCTCAGCCACCCTAATGTTGTGGCCCTTTAATGCAATTCCTCAGGTTGTGGTGACCCCTGACCATAATATTATTTTTATTGCTACCTCATAACTGTCATTTTGCTACTGTTGGATAGTAATGTAAATATTATCAGAGAGAGAGGTTTGTCAAAGGGATCACACCCCACAGGTTGAGAACCACTGCTCTATGCGAGATCATAGTATAGCTAACCTCCAGCGGAGATCAAACGCTTATTTATCGTTTACCTCAGCTCTACCTTGCCTCTTCTGTCATATAATTTGAACAAAAATTTCCATCTTAGGCTCAGGTTTTACACATTCTACCACGGTAAATGAGAAATCAAACTTCACTGTGGAGAAAGCCAATATTGTCATACTGAAATAAGGTACCTATGAATATCAAATTGGAATTTATTTATTTATTTATTTATTTATTTATTTATTTATTTATTTATTTATTTTAAGACAGGGTTGCTCTGGACAGCCCTGGCTGTCCCAGAACTAGCTTTGTAGACCAGGCAAACCTCGAACTCAGAAATTCACTTGCTCTGCATCCCAAGTGCTGGTGGTGTGCACCATCACTGCCTGGCTGGTTGGAACTGTCTTAGAGTGTTATACCTGTGGTTTAGATTTCAGGAACCAGGCTTGAACTGAGATCAGATGATTGGGAATTTTAAGTGTGCTAATGGTAGATAAAATCAGTATGTGCATAATATTACTGAATGAATATATGTACGAGAAAGAGAGAAAATGAAAGATATATCAGTGCTTAAAGTATGGAAAACTGAAGAACAGCCTATATGAAAAAACCTTAGAAGTGATGTCATAGAAATAAAATAACTTGTATTTAGACCAATACCATTAGCACTATAAGAAATAATTCATAAAAATAAGACAAATATCAGAGAAGTCAGGTAACATGAAGAAATGGTAGTTTACTTGGCCATTACATTCATTAATTATAGAACAACACTATGTAAACATGTTCACACAGAAATACACACACATTTGTGCATGAGTATAATCTATGCATCTGCACAGGAAACTAATTATAGATCAAATTATTAGAAAAATTGCATTTATGCTGAACATGTACAAACCTTTTTCTTGTTAGTCCTAAAGCAATACAGCAATTATGTACATAGAATTTACATTGTAATAAATACTACAAATAATCGAGACATAATGAAAAGTATATGGGAGGGCATACATTGTTTGGATGCAGAGTACTGTTTTATTTTATGTAAGAGATTTGAGTTTCCATAGATTTTGGTATCTGAGGGGTTCCTGAAACCAATCTCCTACATATAGTAAGTACAATTCTCTGGCCGTATGTAATCATATATATATATATATATATATATATGAGTGTGCACACACTCATGTACACACAGGCTTAGAATGGTAGCAACACTGAATGACTAGAAACAGACTAGATCTTAGATGCATAATGACACGAGGTGAGAAGTGAGAGGACAAAGTCAAAAGATTGTCACATTGAGTGTGGGAGAAGATAGCAGTCCATTTACTGGCATAGATTATACTGTAAGACTCAACAAGAAGGTCTGAGCCAAAAATAAGTTAATCTTATGGAAATTGACTATCTCCTTTGCCTATTAAGCATAAAAAGCCTGTCACCTATGACAATTATTAGTCTACTTCAACCTAAACCAATTAAAGAAGACATGAAAACTCGCTTACAGATAGCAAATTAAGCACATTCTTCTAAGATTTCATTCTCTTATGAACCAAAACACCCAAACCACTAGGCTCTAGAAATGTATTAAAAAACTAATACAAACTGATTAAGAAAATAACTCACATTCCCTAGCCACTACTGAAAGTAAGCATAGCAATATGAATGAAGTCTAAGCAATGGAATAAAAGAGAAGGGATATGTTCCATTTCTAGTTAAAGGCTTTTAAAAAGCAATTAAATATTATTTCATATTAATTTTCTAATTCCGTTGATAAATATACATTTTTACAAGGACATCTGACATCGTAAATCCGTAAGATTGCTGTAGTCTGGGTTTCTGAACCATCATATTGAAGGAGGATCACCTACCAATCAAGAAAACCTGTCTTTTGTTACTGATTGAGTGAGAATTAAATTCATGCAGTGTTTTAGGATATTAAGTGTCCTGGCTGTGGTGGGATACACTTTTAATATCAGCACCTGGAAGGCAAGACAGGCAGATCTCTGTGAATCCAAGGCTACCCTGGCTACATAGCAATATCTATGCCAGCTGGGGCTACATAATGAGAATTTGTCTCAAAAATAAAACATTAAAAGGCCAGGGTTATAGCTGAGTGATTGACCACATACATGACTTACTGACTTCAATCCCCCAGGACCAAAAGACATTAATGATTCAGAAGCATATTTGTTAAAACATTTAGCATTAGCCGGGCGGTGGTGGCGCATGCCTTTAATCCCAGCACTTGAGAGGCAGAGGCAGGCGGATCTCTGTGAGTTCAAGGCCAGCCTGGTCTACAAGAGCTAGTTCCAGGACAGGCTCCAAAGCTACAGAGAAACCCTGT
>JAQHUG010000075.1:2630336-2658394 GCA_028555095.1 Dicrostonyx torquatus
AGTAAGTAAAATAATGAATAAGAGCAGACTAAAAAAAACAGAAAGACACAAATATGGTGTCTCACACCTTTATTCTCAACTCCTAGAAGGGTAAGGCAAGAATATTTCTATGTTTTGGGGGCCAGCATGTACTACAAAGTGAGTTACAGGCCAGCCTGGGTTACAGAGTAAGATCCCATCACAAAAAAGAATAAACTATTTCTATAAGTTCAAATTATTTTAAAATCATGTTCTAATTACTGTGGGGCAAAGTAATTCACATAGGAAGCTATGGACTTATAGTTGACATCACCAACAATGGGATGCGAGTTGACATTGTGTGACTCCTGGATAAAGTGCACAAAAAAGACTTCGTCCCTCCTGAAACTATAAGGACGCATAAAGAAAACCATGAGAATATTAGGCAAACCCAGGTAGAAGGTTAATTTACCAATAACTAACCAGAATTCTTAAAAACATATTAGGGTGAAGAAAGAAAAGTCTGAGAAGCTGTCATATTAAAGGAATCCTAAGGAACATACAACCATGGGAACCTATAGTGTAAACTGACATGAGAAGATTTGCATTATACTGGTATTGTATTAAGGCAATTGATAAAATTAAAATATGGGTAGTAATTTAAATAACAGCATTGTATAAATGTTAAATTGTCTGATTTTGATCATTGTACTCTAGTGAAGCATAAAAATGTTTTTGGGCCGGGCGGTGGTGGCGCATGCCTTTAATCCCAGCACTCGGGAGGCAGAGGCAGGCAACTCTGTGAGTTTGAGGCCAGCCTGGTCTACAAGAGCTAGTTCCAGGACAGGCTCCAAAGCCACAGAGAAACCCTGTCTCGAAAAACCAAAAAAAAATGTTTTTGGCTTTAGAAAACAAATGAAAAACAACTTAAAGGTGAAAGACAATGTCTGCAACTTACCTTAAATGATTCTGAATGTATAAGTAGATCAAGTCCTAAATCTATTTGAATGTCCCCTTAATTCTTGAGGGTTCTTCCATAGAATTGAATTAACACCAAAATAAAAACTCAACATATACATGGACACACACACACACACCAAAAAGAAAAGGTGTGATGAACAACCCTTATGTTGACTTATCTGCTTATTCACACACTTATATGTTATAAGCTTCTGCAGTTTGGGCCATCTTGCCTCTTTATTTTGAATGTGGTTTTTAGGGTTAGTATCTAAGGTCATAAAATCACCGTGAAATAGGCTGTTTCTGCTGCCTTTGGTTCTTTAGAGTTTATCGATGATTATTTTCTCTTCAGTTCCAGGCACCAAAATCCTATGTAAGGGAAATACCACATCATGATCGTTCATCTTAACCCTTAGAAAAAGCCTCGTTCCCCATGGGCCATATCGCCTGTTTCCTTTCTTTCCTCACTTGCACTGTGGTCTGTATGTAGTTGGTCCTCATTCAATCTGTTAGAATTATTTGCCTGCTTTGTAAATGTGGAGAAATTTACTATTACTAGCACTTGAAAGAACCAAAGACAATATCTACAAATTTTTCACAGACTGCAATTTAAGTTCAAGTAGGAGACAAGAATTTAAATGGCTTAGGAGAAATCATGCCTGACTTATTTATAGGAGCTTCCTTAAGTAAACTATCCAAGGACACTTTGAACATAACCAGTGGAGTTAAGAAAATACCATATTTCAAACACTAATTACCAGATGAATCTCCAAGGTCTAAAAAATGGGCATATGGATGATTATGGTATACTTAATTGATAATTATCTTAATAGGCGTCATTTTATAAAGATGTTATGAGCCAGGAATATGCAAGAAGTGTTGGATGTTTCGTCTCTTAATTCTCTTCCCAATATAGAAGAGAAGGCAATAAAAAGCAGACAGACATTTTGCAAATAGGGACATAAAGGCTCAGGGGGTATGGGTGATGGGCGCAAATTAATAAAGCTCCTTCTTTGGTTTGGAGTCTGTGTTTTCCATTTTCCTGCATTTGCTATTGTGTCACAAGATCACACCAAGCTAGTAATGACATTTCCTTCCCCTGCACAGGTTTTCTCAGACCGCCTCATGCTGGTCGGCTGCTGCTAATTACTTGGAAGAAAGTATTGGTTTGAATAGGGATGTACACAAATGAGGGCCTTTCATACCATTTCAAACACATCACTTGCACTTGATTTGATAGATGTAATGTCCCCAAAATCTCCCGGAGGGAACTTTTTCAGCCACACCCAGTCACCCTGGAAAGAAAAGGGAAGGAATACTGATGAGACTTAGTTGTCTAGAGAACCGTCCCTTCCACATACAAGGCTTACAGTGAAATTACCACTACAAGCAGATTGTTTTTCTCCTCCCCTACCCTCTGCCCCAAAGAAACTCCCATTCTGGGTTCAAATGAACTCATACAAAGTAGCTAAAGTTAAATGTGTCAAAGCACTCAGGGCGGGGAAATAACCCACCCGTATGCAGATCCCAGGAAATGCAAGGATACCACTCTGAAATGTCTTCCTTAACTAACTGCAGAAAGTGCCAGGTCGCTTCACTTATTCAAGGCTAAGTGATGTGGCACAGGGTTTGCGTCGATTAATGGTGATGGTTGGTGATTGCAATTCCCACTGCCTTGAGGCGTCTGTAGTGGGAAATGCAAGGCAGAAGATGGAGTGCCGCAAATGTTTGCAGCATTTACCTTGATTCATTTTTCTCTTGTGTCATGGGCCACGGGGTCAAGGTGGGGGCTCTCTTACTCATTAATCATAAACTCACTGATTTCAATGTAGATTAAATATTTTTTGTTATTTTGATTCAAACATGTACTGCCACAGAAATAGGTCATCTAGACCCTTTCAAAAGTCTATTTCCAACTTTTTCCATTTGTAATCATTTCATTTTGGGGGGGTTGAAATGTTTGTGGGTATAATGTGATAATTTGATACAAGTATACAATGTGTAAAGATCAAATCTGAGTAATTAAAATTGATTCTTAACTTTGAAACACAAAATAACAATTTCTAAGGTCGCTGTCAATTCTAACTCAATTATTTTATTGTCTTTCCTCACTTCACTGCTAGTACCTGATAATTTTCTTCTGCATGCATAGCCTCAAGGAGTCATCAGTCATCAAGCCCTACTTAGTTCTGTCCAACCAAAAAAAATTTAAAGGCAATATAAATATAGATTTCTTTTCCTCTGTGATAATGATAATGTCTTACACTGTGCTCCCTGGTCTTCAAAGTGCCTGCACATCTATTACCTATAGCCTGGAGAGTCCATTTGAAGCTGCACCTACTTGTCATCAAGTAGAGATAATAAAGAAGAGAGCTCTGTGCAATCAAATTGAGAAAATAGGAATGTGTAACCACTCTCTTATTAAGGAATATACCCAGCTGTAGCAGCTCATCTGGAAAGCTGCCAGAGGCAAAGGCATCTCAGTAACTCCCCTGCATTTTGTGATACAAAGCATCTTCTTGCCAAGGAGTTCAAAGTCCCTCAACTAGGGAAGGACTCTAGATTTGTCTAGGCAAATCTCCGAGAGCCAAGTTCATCGCCCATAAAGCTCAGAAAGGCAGTGTAGCATGAGTTGGTGCCTATAGCAGAATGGTCAAAGTGTGACCCTGGACCAGCTGCATCAGTGTCAGCTGGAAACTGTTCAGAAGTCCCAATAATTGAGTTCCACAGAACACCTAGGGAATGAGAAGGTGTAGGGTTGGGGCCAGTCATCTGGATGTTATCAAGTCCTCATCTTAATTCCAACCCATATTGAAGCCTGCAACCTAAAGCCCAGCCTTTCCCCTTGCCTTATCTCTGGGATTCCCTTCACTCACAGCCTCGCCATTTGCCTCACACTGACCTCCTCCTACAAATTCTGCTCTCAGGCTGGGACCTAAATCTCATTCATAGTAGTCAAAAGGACCTGCCACAAGTTTAACTGTTTTATCTCTTAAAGAACTTTGCCCATTAAAGTCAGCAAAGGCGGAGCCTTAAGCTGAGAGAACAAACCTCTAACTGGAATTTTACAAAATGAGATAATGTATATAATACGTACTGATGGGTTAAAAAAAAAAAAACCACCTTTTCAGCCCCTTGGCAACTGTCACTTGGCCCTCAGGAACTACCAGGTGCTTTGGCACCTTAGTGCTAATCAGATGATGATGTTTTCTCTCACGTGAAAAAAGATGCCCTAATTCTTTGAGTATATAATTGTGCACTTTATTTTTGGGCAGAAGCCTTGGCTGCGAAATGCACGCACATTTTACAAGCATGCATGCTCCACCCTCACATTTACTCCCCCACACCCTGGTCACAAAGGAGTGCATCCCATGGGTAGTGCATATATTCTGTACATCACCAAGGTCCCCTGCCAAGGGAAGCCTCTTTTAGGGGATATGGAGTCATTCTATCAGGATGGGAGAAACAGGTTGGATTGACTCAGGGTTCCATGAATACGAGATAGGAGAAAGAGTAAAGCTCAAGGAATTTCTGAAGCAGAGTCAAAATAATGACTGAGTAATTTGTATAACTGGGAATGGTGGGATAGTTATAGATGTGAGGCGTGATGCCCTACCCATTCCAAAACTAGGCCTGGAAATCAGAACGTCTGCATCCCCTTTTGTACAACTCCCATTTAAGTTAGAACATATTGTCATCGTGAATGGAGCCCTCATAGATGTGATGCCCTCATATGGTGTACAGTCTGAACATCAGTTAGTTACTAAGAGCTCTGACTGCCTTATAGATCATACATGATACCTTCATAATCAGAGACATAGGTTGACCTTCTATTGAAATTATTTACTGACATACTTGCTAAGAATACTTTTCCCGTCAAATCACTAAATTTGAGGGGTGGAGAGGATCTTACATGTACATAACTCAATCTCATCTCTCCATAAAGAACCCAAGACAGTAACAGCATCAATATCTTCCAGTGCCCACTTGGTTCCTCTTTTCCCTACCAGGCTTCCTATGTTTGCAGTATATTTGTTTAAATTTTAGTTCTCACACATCCCGTAAGCAAATTTGTATTGAGTCTGTGTGTACCTTCACTCATAAAAAAATGAGGGAAAAGGAGGAAATGGGGAGCTTTTATCTCTACCACACATGGACTAAATAGCTTTTGTTTGGGGGTTTTAAAACAGAATGACAAAATATTACACATATCACTTTTACTTTTTAATTAGGAGAAAAAGACCATCAAATCCCATTCATGAAAGTTTTGTGAAGTAATTTAGAATCTATCTGCTTTGCACTAAGGCCATAGTGAACTAACTAAAATAAGAGAACAAGGTCCTTAGCATGGCTCTGCTTCAGGCTCAAGGGTAGCCTTAGCGTACTACCCACTTAATCCACCTTCAGCTTCCCCACCTTTAGAATAAGATTTACCTGACGACTTCTCCGGACTTTGCAACTTTAATAATCTATACCTCTATGATGAGAGGCAATGGCTGATGGAAGGGAGGGGATAGGGAGAGAGTGTTATGGGAAGGAGGAAAAAGAAAAGGCTTTGAGAACAGCATGGAGAAAGGAGACCCAATGCACAACATCTAGGGAGAGGCTGAGAGTTGGAAGGTGTCCAAAAATGAAGCAGCAGATGAATCCAGGGATTTCTCCGTGATTTGGGTTAGGATCACATTGCTTCCTACCTCATCTCTCCAGCGCCCCAGACTATGGTTATTAGAGCAGAACATGAGAAATGCCTAATAGCATCTGCTGTCACTGCTGTCCATCCCCCCAACACACACACACACTGGTCAGCTCACCTGGTTCTCCTTTCTATATTCACAGAAAACCTGTGGAAGGTTATACAACGAGTATGAATCAGAGTATGAATATTGTGTCAGTGCAATACAATGTATGGGGACTCCCCCGACCCAGAAAAGCCTGTCTTTGGCTATTGAGCATCCCCGTGCATATTATATGGAAATGCCAGGAATCCCAGTAAAAATTCCCCCATTTGATTGATTGGTTGGGATTGTTTGCTTCTTTGGGTTGCATGCATGAGTATGTGCATTTGTGTGCACACACGTGCGTGTGAAGTAGTAGTAATAGCAGTAATAGTAGTAGTAGTTCATGTGTGGGAAATTTATGGGCACTTGTGGTCATACGCATGTGGAGGCCAGAGGCTGAAGTTTGATTATCTTTCTTAAATGCTCTCTGCCTTATGTTTTGTGACAGGCTCTCTCACTAAATCTGGAGATTGAAGACTCAACTGGCTGACCAGAAAGTCCCAGCAATCTGTACCTGTCTCCACCTTTCCAGGACTAGGAATAGAAACACAAACTGTTGTACTCGGGATTTTTTTAATGGTTCTGGGGAATTAAACAAAGCTCTTTGTGCTTCTCTGGAAAACAATTTACTGCCTGAACCTTCTTCCTGGTAGAGGGTATCATTATGCAGCTCTAACCTGTTTAGTAATTACTATGTAGCTCAGGCTGCCTTCTTGTAACAATCCGGCCCCAGTCTCACAAGAGCTGGGATTACAAGTATGTCTCACTATGCTGGGCTACAGTAACAGGACTTATGGAAAACTAACTTGTTTGAAACAGAATCTACTTGACCAAGAGACTTCAAATAACTTCTAATAGTGGACCATTTGACCAAGCTACTGAACTTTTTTGCTTTTAATCTACTGATTCACTTGATTTATACTCCATCTTAGATACTTCTTTAACTCTAGCCAGGCAGTTTTGTAGACTGTCTTTCTTCCTTTACACCTTACTCTCAGTCTAATATTTATCTCACTGTGTGGTTTTAAGGTTATTATGAGCCTCCTGGGGCTAGAGATATGGTTCAGTAGTTAAGAGCACTAGCTACTCTTCCAGAGGACCAGGGTTCAATTCCTAGCACACACGTGGCAGCTTATAACTATCTATAACTCCAGTATCAGGGGATCCAACACCCACTTCTGATTTCTGTGTATGCACACAGGTGGTACAGATATACATGCAGGCAAAACAGCCACACACACACACACACACTAAAATAAATATATAAACAAGCAAATAATTTTTTTAAAAAGGGCATACTCCTTTTGTAAAGACAAAGATCCCCCACTCATAACTGACTGACCAGTAGTCATTCATGGAAAGTTATGTAACCAGTTTCCTGTTCAATGTCCAAAACAAGAAAGTATCTGACAAAATCTTCAAGAGCAGTAGTGGACTTTTTCCTTTTTCAGTTCTACACTGTAACCATGCAAGCCCACCAAATGAAGTACACCATAATTCAACACATTAATTTGCCCACTGAATCAGTCAATCATAACAGAGCCATGCCAGATGTGGCCTTTGAGGCTTCTCTATCTAGCAATTATCAAACCTGGTTGCATATATCAAAAAAGTATATCAATGAGATTAAACAAATGCATCAGTGCTTGGTTGCAGGTCCCTACCAACTGAATACCAACAATAATCAGTTGGTAAGAATTGGAGTTTGGGCATAGTTCTTTTTTACTTTAAGTTTCAGAAGGGAATTTTAATGAGTCCCCAGGATTATGAACTCACTTCAACTTCTAATTTGGTAAATGAAAAGCAAAGGTTATTGATATTTACTTCAGAATCCTAATGGTGTATTTCAATTGCAAAGTCCTAAGTTCACGCTGTTTGACATTACAGAGCTATTCAAACCCTTCTGCCTTAATTTTTTTAAAGGAAAGATTCTTCAAAATCTCAAGCTCATATTTGAAACAAATCCCTCGTTGATTAGATTAAAACACAGTGAAATCCAGAGGTTTTCTGCTTCAAATTAAGATAAAACCCACACCCTCTGGTATACGGAAAGACCATGTGTGATGCTAATTTGGTATGTAGTTGTAGGTAGTCCCCTTGTGAAACTGGACAATTGATATACCTATTTTATTTATTACATATATATACATATATGTATTTATTATGTATCTATAAACAAGAATTTATTTATCACAGTTCTAGAGGCTGGAAAGTTCAAGATCAAGGGGCAATAGATTCAGCTGTTGAGTGAGAATTGCTATGTCCAAGGTGGTGTTTTCACATCCTTTGAAGTGGAGAAACACTGTCTTATCCCATGGTGGACAGCAAAAGGGCAAGCAGGCCAGATGCTGTATGAAGTTTTGTTTATAAGAACTTTAAGCACATTGATTCGATCACTTTTTAAAATCTCATATCTTTTTATTGACACATATTTATTGAAAATAATACAGACAAGCTCTTTCGAGAATATTCTGCACTTTAACCACAGTCATACTCCCACACCCTCCTTCTCTCTCTCCGTCCCTCTCAGTAATCTCCTCTCTTCCTCCAGTCTTTCTTCTACACTCATGTCATATGTTTCTATATATGTTTATATATTTATAAAAATTCTAGGATCCATAAATGAGAGAAAACACATGATATTTGTGTCAGTCTCACTTTTTCATTTATTATCTCAGGCTATTCCAGATGTCATCATATTGGTCATTAAACTTTAACACCTAAAGTTTGGAGGTAACATTTTCAATCCCTAGCAAATCCCCTATGAATTATTTATTTGATGAAGGAGAATATTCCCTTGGAAAATCCATTGCAGTCAACGCAATGGATTAGGGTTGTTTTAGACTTTCTTTGCAGTTACTATTAAAACTGAGAGTCTCTGATGCTCCTGGGAGTGTCTCCAAACACAACAAGGAAAGCACACTGGGAAAGCCTCCCTTAGGAGGGACAGAAGGATGGTCTAGTTTCCCTTTAACCCCTGCTTAATGTTCTCCTGCTGAGAAGAAACAGCTCATCTCTACAGCTGATGCAAGATTTGTTCTGGTTGCCAAATTCCAGTATCTAAGAACAATGGGGCGGAGGTGACGTCTTAAATCTTGAAAGACAGAAAATTCAAAGGGAATTTCTATTTTATAAAGTATAAAGTAACCTGTTACCCCCAAAAGATAGTACAGGTGAATAAAAAGAAAGAATTTTCAAGGTTTCAATGTCACCAAAATGTTACAAGTGTAAGAAAAACAACTAGACTTTGAAGGTTCCCTCCAAACATTGCCCTGCATATCTATCTGTATCTCTAGACATCTCACACCAAAGAAGTGACTCGGAGTCATTTCTTCTATTACATATAGTGTTGTGGGATGACTGGCCCATTTAACTATGTGGGTTTCACGTCTTTCCCCCACAAACCTAATCAATGCATTGAGTTAAAATATCGATGAGGTTTCAAGTAAGCTCAGTTGCTGGGGAAAATCACTGTCAAAACATCAATCAAACAAGCTTGTAAATGAACACAGACAGAAAAAACTTGGAGGGGGAAACCCTCAATATTTTTACCCAAAGACTGACACTTCAATGGCAGCATTGTTTTAAAACCCTAGGAAGCTTTGAATTAAAGAATTTTTAGATGTCTTACCTCGTATATTGCTATGTTGGAGTTTTCATAAGTAGCTGGAGTTAGACTGCCTGAAGAAAAGGACAGCCTTGGGGACCTCCCACTTTGAACTTCTGAGATGATCTGGAAGCTTACACTGGCACGACTTCCTCTCTGTGAAAGGATTAGAAAAAAAAGAATATGAACAACAGTGTCATTATGTAAAACTTATTTGTTATACTCACTCAGAACTCTTTTATTGGGTCTCTGTGAGTTCGAGGCCAGCCTGGTCTACAAGAGCTAGTTCCAGGACAGGCTCCAAAGCCACAGAGAAACCCTGTTTTAAACAACAACAACAAAAGAACTCTTTTTATGCTGTTGTTGGGATCTTACTTACATTCTATGTACCATCAAAAAGGTTAGCATTCCCAAGTATTTTTTTTCTCCCAGATAACTTTCTTTTTTAAATTAAAATATAATCACATCATTTTCTCCTTGCTTTTCCTCCCTCTAGCCCTTCTCTTGCATCCCCAATTTCTCTTTCTCAAATTCAAGGCTTCTGTTTCTTTATTTGTTGTTACATATATATTTGTGAAAATATACTCCTAAATCTATAAATACAACCTGCTAAATCCCTATAATATTAGCTTATTTGTTTGTTTGTTTGAGACTGGGTCTCATTGTGTGGTCCAAGCTGTTTTAGAACTCATAATCCTCCTACCTTAGCCTGTCAAATACTGGAATTTCAGGTATGAAACATGCCATCCCTGGTCCCCAGAGAGAATTTGAATTATATATATGGCAGGAAAGAATACCTGTCAGTAGTTTAACCTGGAACACTCATTTTATAGACTTGAAATTTAGAAAAAAATTAGTGAAATTCTTTTCCAAATATCATCTAGTCAATCATTTAGTTAAGAGAAATGTGGTTGTAAAGAAACCAAAACTTTTAAAAATGGACTAGGAGATAAATTCAATCCCTCACTCCAACACTGACTGTTTTGTTCCAACCTACCAAATGGCATCGTTCTTTCTGAACAATGAGATTAATGACAGAAGGCCTTCCACAGAGCAATTAAGTTGTTACAGAGTAAGTGGGTTATCAGTTTATGGTAAGTGTGAGGCTGAAGCAGGCCAGATTCTTTATTCCTTGATTTTACTTAGACACACAGTCTGAAAAGGGGAGCTGCAAGCTTCACAGGTGAAGGACAAAATCAAGAGTGTTTTCTGCAATCTGTTTTAATCTTTAAAGATAAGCTTCTATATCTTCAAATAAGCCAGTAGACTTATTTTATGTGAAGATGGACCAAATCAGCAGGTACCTCAATATTCTTCTCAATAATTCTTAAAATGCTTTTTAAAAGAATTACAATAAAAAGAAATGAATAGATGCCCTTGTTACTATCTAGGCAAGGCCCCTCTTCCAACACCCATACCACCATTTATTCATTTATTATTATTTTTATTACTAGTTGTCATAGTAGTGTTTTCATTATTTTGAAACAAAGTCTCACTGTGTATAACAGGAGGGCCTTAATAACATAATCCTTCTGCCTCTGCCTTTACAAGACCAAGATTACAGGCACACACCACTAATGTCCAGCTTCTATATCCTCCTTCTGATAAGGAAGAAAAAGACAGTTCAAGAATACAGGGGTTGAACAAAGATTTTGGTGTGATAGTTCCCTGTCCTGTACATTTTCTTCTATCAGTCTTGCTTGCCAATAAGAAGTCATCTTAAGTTGATGTAGGAGGTGTTTCTTCATTTGTATTGCTTTCATTGGTTGAATAAAGAAACTGCTTTGGTCTTTTGATAGGGCAAAATCTTAGACAGGCGGGGAGGACAGAATGGAATTCTGGGATAAAGAAGGCTGAGTCAGGGAGAGCTGCCTGCCATGAAGCCTGGCACGTCAGACACGCTGAATCTTTTACAGTAAGCCACAACTTGTGGTGACACACAGATTATTAGAAATGGGCTGAACGAAGATGTGAGAGTTGGCCAAGAAGAGGCTAGATATAATCGGCCAGGCAGTGTATTAAATGAATACAGTTTCTGTATAATTATTTCAAATGTAAGCTAGCTGGGACCAAAAGCAGCCCGTGGCTGGGAGCAGAGCTGCAGGACACAGCCCGCTGCTCCTCATTACTACATTAGGTCCTTTCTAACACTGAGATTCCAGTGGTGTTTGATCACCTGAAGATAACTGTTGCCTTAGCCTTGAGTTTAGTTTTTTTCAATAACAAAACTATCACAAAGTCCGAAGACAACGTTCTGTATTTTAGCAGGGCAAGACTTAGGCAACATGTAAAACCTGACTCTTCGCATAACCCCTCCATCAACCTGCACTGCCTCCAACAGAGCGAGGCCAGAAAGTCATCTACTTTTCCTTCTATTCTTTATTTTCACATCTCAGCAAGAGCACATAGATGTATATTAGGCCATAGACCTCTCTGTGCAGGGCAAGGAGAAAGTGATAAAATCTGCCAAAATCCACATACACTTGGATTTCAGCTTCACTTTCCTTTATAATCTTCCTTTTCTGACCTGCCTTCTCCTGACCTGCCAATATTTCTAGACCGAATTAATTCCATATTCTCAAAGAGTTTACACTTTCAGACATTCCTCTTGGATGGAATTTTTGGCTTGGTTTCTTGACTGATTAAACACAGCCAGCTGCAAGTTTGTGACTGCAGAGCAATTAAGCAAAATGTATGCTTCCCTATCTGTTCCACTCCAAAGCCTTGAGAAAAGCCAAATGCCAAAAAGGGACTTAGAAGCAAAGAGCTGTGTTCTTCGGGCGTAATGTCATTCTTTTCCACTTAAACAAGCAAATGAGCATTAGCATTCCCTAAAGGGCTATTGATATTTGCTATCCTTTTCTTACACTTACAGTAAAAACTGCAGTGATGTTTTTATCCTCTTCGGGACAAAATGTGTGCCTAAATCAAATGATCTACAGTCGTGTGCACTGTCTTCAACCCTACGCATTATGTCTGTCTGTCAACAGCACTGCTGTGCTTTTTGTGACATTTTGCAAGTACTGGCACACTTCTATAACACAATTGCAGTTTATAAATTAATATAAATGAGAAGACACATAATGGATATTTTATAGATGTCACATGATCTATGCATTGAAAAAGCCAATTTTGTCCAAAATTGAGCATAGTTATTGTTTTCGCTACTTTGGAGCACAACATCCAGGCAGCTGTCAAGAGCTGTCAGGTTGACATGGGTAATGCCCAATTATATGAGTTTGGGAAATAAGTTGCATGTTTTCACCAAAACTTTAGTATATCTATCTCCATTTTCACAATGACTTTTATGGCTGATCCCATTTCTAGATTAAAAAAATTTAACCACAGGACTGAATTATTTTATCTTGGTATCAAGTTATAGATTGGAATTGTTTTCACTTCAGTGTAATAAAGTTCATTTATCCTGCTTCACTTGGGGAATTTCATACAAAGAATATGGAGTTTTGAAAAACCCAAACAGATCCACCACCATTACTGCGAGTGTCCTCTGGTGGTTTCAAAAATGGAAGTCAATTATCAGTGAGTTTTTGTGGCATGGGGGCAGAGTACAGATGTCAGACACAGCGCTAGGCTTGCCTGAAATCTGATGAGCAGATTTCTAGGAAGGTGATATTCACCTGACAAAATCGTCAGAGAATTTAAACCAGAGAATTATAAATGTCCAGACAGCAGGACATTACCACATAAATCCATTCTTCATGTAGCCTGCTAATTACATGTCATTTTCAGTGTCCTTTTTAAGCAACTGCCCAATTTGCCACTGAGATAACCAATTCTTAAATTTGGTGTGGTAAAATGACAACAGTAAATGGCACATGGAAGCAATAAAATGCCTTTGTACCTTCTCTCACCACCCCACAGCACATGCAAGGGTCAGTGTCATTATTGTAGCCAAATAAGCTAGCATAAGGAAACACACCAGCTCCCTTGACAAAAATCCCCACCACCACCCTCCCCCGGCCACCCATGCACACACTCTTTTTCTCCATGCTTCTGTTTATACTGCTTCTTATGCCCAGGATATCTATATTTCAGGGTTAGGAATAAAATAGGAAGACAGGATGGAAACTGTATAAAACCACAGAAAGCATGTCTTTTACAAAATGAAAAAAATGTAACTACTTACTACTGAATTTTGGCTGACTGCCAACAGTTTAAAAAATACATTGATAGTAATTATACAACTTTATGGGGGCAGAGTATGATGCTATGGTAGATACATACATTGTATATTGCTTGGGTCAGGGTACTTAAGTTGCCCGTCATCTCAAACATTTATCATTTCTTTGTAACGAGAACATTTTAAAACCCTATATTTTAATTATTTTGGAGAATATGACATAACAATGTTAGCTTGTGATCACCTTTCTGTAATAAATACCAACACTTACAACCCAACTTTTACAAAAACTCATAAATCCAGACTTTTTATGTGTAATTTAAAAGCTTACTGCTAATTTCTCCTGGGAGGGTCAAAGAAAAGTGATTGATAAGCAGTCTGTAATCTAAGACATAGAAAAATTCTACTTTCCCTTCTCTTAAGACTCAGCTTTGGATGTGGATCTCTGAAAAAGCTCCTTCCACTAATCTGACTTCTCTAAATTCCTCTTCTATTTCCAGTTCATTTGTACAATCTGGCACCTATTGATTTCCTTGCATGATTTCATTGCCTTCAACTTGACTCTAATGCTCTAGAAGGAAAGGAATACATGTAATCTCAGAAAATGTATCCCAGGGACAGTAGCAGGTTCTTATGAAGATCACCTGTTATAACACAAATACAAACAATCATCCTTTGATGTGGGAGTGTTCTCCTGTATTTTGTATTACTCTTATTGGTTGAATAAAGAGCTGCCTGGCTTATAAGATGGGTCAGCCCTTAGGTGGGCGGAGTAGACAGAACGGAAGTTCTGGGAAGAGAGAAGGAAGTGAGCCAGACGCCATGAGCCACCATCACAGATGGATGCAGGTTAGACCTTTCCGGTATGTCACCATGTGGTGACTTACAGACTTTTATAATGGGTTAGTTTATGAGGTGAGGGCTAGCCGGGAAAAGGCTAGTGATAATAAGCCAGGCAGAGTTTAAATGAATACCGTTCTCACGTGGTTATTTAGGATGCAAGCAACCAGTAGCTGAGCGGGCCAGCGGCTGGGGGCTTGGGAGCCTGGCGGCTGGGGAACACAACACGCGCACCTCTCCCCCCTAATTACAACAATCCTTTCCCAAACTTTTATTAGTACCTCTTATATTAAGCACCATGTTCAGTGTTAGAGGCTAATCTAAAGTTTACCCAAAAGGGGTTATATGAAATCAAAGCTCAACTATTGCCCAGGGTGAATTGTGCTCGCTTTCAGAACACGGTGCTAAATAGCATTATCTAACTGAGCTACAACATGAACTATATATGTAATTTTAATCAACAGTTAATACTCAAACATATGTCAGGGTATAAAATAATTAATATATGTACATAATGCATAATGAACAAATCATAGTAATGAACATTTCAATGTCCTTATATATATATATCTTTTTATTTTTTCTTTTTATTTTTTCTCATACAATATTCATTTCTCTTTTAAATGTATTTTAATTTTGTGAATTTTTCCGTGTGTATGTGCATGAAAGCTACACACATGCAGGTGTCTCTGGAGAACTGAAGAATGTGTTGGATACCCTGGGACTAGAGTTCCAGGCAAACTTCTGGACACAGGTTCTTGAAAATAAATCTAGGTCCTCTGTAAGACCAATACAGTTTTTAAGTGCTGGAACATATTTCTAGTCCCCAGTCTCATTTCTTTTTTTAAAAAATATTTATTTATTTATTATGTATACAATATTCTGTCTGTGTGTATATCTGCAGGCCAGAAGAGGGCACCAGACCTCATTACAGATGGTTGTGAGCCACCATATGGTTGCCAGGAATTGAACTCAGGACCTTTGGAAGAGCTGGCAATGCTCTTAACCACTGAGCCACCTCTCCAGCCCCAGTCTCATTTCTTTATGTTAGTAAACTTTAGCAGCCTTTTTTCCCCTTTTCATTTATTTTTTGTAAGTTATGCATTAAATTTAAATTATAGTCACCCAAGTGTTCTATATAACACTGGAATTTATTCTTCCATCTAACTGTAATCTGGTACCAGTTATATAATTTCTGTCTATTTCCCTGTTTTCTGACTTCTAGTACTAATCCATTCTCCTACTTCTACATTTGAGCAGGATCATGTGACAGTGTCTTCCTATATCTGACTTATTTCCTTTAGCATTATGTCCTCCAGTTTGATCCATGTTACTACAAATGACAGATTTTATTCTTTTGTGGCTAAAGAATATTCCATGCCACATATATAACTATATGTGTCCTAACAGTTATATTAAAATATAAATAAAATAGATAAAATAATTTAATAATATGCTTTCTTTAACCCGATATATAAAAACAGTTTTTATTTATAATCAATTTTCACAAATTTTCATAAAATTTTTTACAGGTCTTTATACTAAGTGTTCTAAATGCAGTGTGCGTTTTACTCTTGAAGTTTTGGTTGTGAGACTAGCATTTAATGGCTAACCCATCTCTCCAGACCATGCATCTTATTTTAAAGCACATCGTAATTGAAACTAACCACATGACATGCATTCAATGGTAACTTGTAGCTTCTGGCTATGATATCAGGCAATACAGCCAGAAAAGAAGCTACTTACCTTACTGCCAAAGTGAGGATTAATAAATGTCACATCCTCCAAAGTCAGTAGAATTCTGTTGGGTCCTTTAATCAACTAGATTTTATTTATAAGTCGCTTGAAACAAATATGAAATAAGATGGAGGGATGGCTGGATGCTTTTGCAAAGCCTGGGTTGATTTGCTCTAATGTGTGTGTGTGTGTGTGTGTGTGTGTGTGTGTGTGTGTGTGTATCTTTACCATAATATCTACAGCGAAGGGAAGTAACAACAAGCCTGATTATCATACCTTACAAAGACAAAAATACAAACATGAAAATATTATTGAAATCATATCCAAAAATAAAGCAAGGGTGATGTATAGGGTAGTATTTCAGACTAATAAAATAGTGCTCTAGCATCAGGAAAATATTTAAAACACCTCTGAGTAACTTTTAAGGAACCCTGCATACTTCCCACTCGCACTATGCACCCGAATAATCTTAAAGCCAAAACTCAAAGATCTCTAGTTTATAAACAAAAACACATTATGGAAACAAAGCAAAATAACACAAATTGTGTGCAATTCCCTAGCCTGAGGCAGAGCTGGAACTGGAATCCTTGGTTCCTGGCTATATGCCCAGATTTCTGCCCATAAGACTACTTGCCTTGTAAATTTGCAAGCACGCGTTGCCAAAGCAACAGGTTGAAAAGTGGAAAAATTCAGTCAGTTGTTTGCTTTGTCCAAACAAGTGGGCTGACTTGGATTTTTTGTTTTGTTTTGTTTTCCCTTTTACCAAATTAGTCTCTTGTCTGAGCATTACATTGACATGGTTTAAACATGATTCTCTCCAAACAAGCCCATTAATTCGCAGTCAATGTAATTATTTTATACAAATCAATTAGTAGACACATAAGAGTGTACAATGTCTATTTCACACAGTCACATGGGTATCCCAGACAATTTACAATTTAGGATCAGAAAGGAACCTTAGTTTGTGTGGTTCTCTCTCTCTCTCTCTCTCTCTCTCTCTCTCTCTCTCTCTCTCTCTCTCTCTCTCTGTGTGTGTGTGTGTGTGTGTGTGTGTGTGTGCTGGAAGCTAAATTCTAATTTTGTTTTCTTTTCCATGATTCAATAATGCAATGTGTTCACTGAAAAACAACCACTGAATCAAATGCTTTGCCAAGTTGGCCTAAGAAGACTTTCTTCCGTAACATTGCTGTAACTTTAAGTACCAGCAACCCAGTCAATTGTTCTCAGTGACTGCACTGGTTTGGAAACAAAGAAACAATTAATGTGTTCCTAATTGTCTGCCAACAAATATGTCCCTTATCACAGTGGGAGCTGCTGCCCTGCAGAGAAAATTAAAAGAGCCCTGTAGTGACTTCTTAGGTAAAGCACATGAATCTTTTGGCAAAGTAAAACATCACTCCCTAACTTATCTGTTTCATATGTGTAGAAAATTGTCTTAAAGCAGGCACACATGTAAAAATAATTGTGCTTCAAAATACAATCTAGTAGAAAGCAAATTGGACTCCCAGTCTGGGGGGGGGTACTGATTCTGTCATTAATTAGCCAGGTGCAGGTGACCTTGGATAAATGATTTAACCTCTTTATGCCTCAGTGTCTCCTATCTAGTTGGATAATAGTCCTTACATTCCCTGCTTTCGAGAGTTGTTTTGAAAATCAAATGAGATAATGTATGTGCAAGTGCTCTGAAAACCATGAAGCACCAGGAAAGAAGCAGGGCTCATTATTATCATTATCATCATTAGTATTGCAAAGCTCCAGAGAGCTCTACAGAGAGGCAATGCAATCTGGTTCAGAGTAGGGAGAAAAGAGAGTTCAAAGAATCCTTTGTTTTGGGGTGGTTGGGTTCTTTGCATGGCTTTCTTTCTGAAAAAAAGGAAAAAAAAAGTTAAACAATCAAAACACACAAAAAGGAAAGACCAGAGAGTTGCTCTCCTGCAAGTAATCATCTATTACAGAAACTCAGCAGCCACTTAGCTCTTCTGATTGCAGCCATGGTGGGCAGAGAGGGAGGAAGGCAGCAAATAGGGGTACCTTTTATGCTTTGTTAACTGAGGAACCAAGGACCAAGAGACTCTGGGAAATGGTGTGCCTTGTTCTCATTCCTGAGTTTTCTGTGACCACTTGAAGTACCAATTGTCTCAAACTCATTTCCCTCTCCAATCATTTTCCTCTCCATTCTTCTTTACCCTTTAGCTCACAAGCTCCAAACAACCCCTTACCACACACACATACCTTTGTGGGTCTTCTGTTTCTTTTTTACTTCTCTTTTCAAGGATTAATGAATTGGACTCACTCAAAGCCCAGAGTACCAATCCATTCAGTTTAAAAGGCCAGCAAGAATTATCATTTGGGGATGTTGATTAGTAATATGAGCAGCTGACTGGGTGGAAAGAGCCTATGACTCCTAAAATCTCGGGGGGTGGGGGTTATTGTCCGTCGTTTGTTTTTGCTGAGAATCTAAAGATGCTAATTAAATATTAAATTATTTGGCAACACATAAAGGATATTAAATTTCTGTTCTTAGCAGTGATATATCCCAGCCACAGAAGTTAGAAGAAAAAAAACTTTCTTTGCTTTACCAAGTGTGTTTTAACAATCCATAACCTATCTATTCTTTTGTGTGTGTTAAGTTTTTTACTAGGTACCAACATATTAAATAGGAAGAATAATACCTCCTATGGTGGCTTCAATCTCAATTTTGTAAGTTCATTAAAATAGCAAAGCTGGAAGAACTTTTCAGCATCATCTAAGCTAATTCCTTCACTGTACAAATGAGAAAATCCTGGCCATGAGGTTCAGTGACTGGCCAAAGATCATACACTCTATGTACTTTTTCTTGGGATATACCAAAACAGTTCTCCTCCCAATGAGTCCATCCATATTACTGTTGTGAATACCCTTACGAAGAGATGACAAGGTAGAAAAGAGAGACCTACTTCATTTCTCACTGTCCCCAAACTACTCTCATATGGACACAGTCCAACTCTTCAAATACAAAAATCAAATGAAAGGATTTTCAGACTAAGTGACATTCATACCAGTTGTGAAACATGTCACCAAATTAGTGAACCACCTGTTAAGGGATTTGAGGGAGGAACCCAGAGTTAATGGTAATGATGGTGTTGATGAATAGAGAGGGTATCCAAGGAAGAAGAACAGTAGAAATCTAGACCATGATATCCTGGTCAAGAGGCATAGATGTTGCTCAGTGGTGGTGGCGCGCACCTTAAATCCCAGCACTGGAGAGGCAGAGGCCGGTTGATCTCTGAGTTCGAGGCCAGCCTGAGTTCCAGGACAGCCAGAGCTTCACAGAGAAACCCTGTGAAAAAAAAAAGAGAGACATACATGTCCAAATGGAGATTCTGAGTTCACGACAATTAGCAGGAGAATCTGGCTTAAGTTTTTCCATTCATTGAGTGCCTACTCTGAGTCATATACTAAGGTAAGGGCTTTACTCACTTTTGCTTGTTTAATCTTTATTATAATCTTGTTTTAAGATTTTATTTAAATTACATGCATATTTGCATGTACTTATAGATATGAGCATGAGTGCAGTGCCAGCAGAAACCAAAAGAGGTCATCAGATTCCTTGGAAATGGAGTTTGGGGCAGTGGTGAGCTACCTGACATGGATGGGTGCTGGGAGCCAAACTCAGCAGTCAATCTTACCCCTGAAGCTATTCTCCAGTCTCTAAAATATGTTTATGTATGTTATGTGTGTGTATGGAGGAAGGGGTATTGAGCACTCATGTACCACTGCATGCATGTGTAGGTCAGAGGACAGACTGTCAAAGTCAGTTATCTTTTTCACCATGGTGAGTCCCAGGATTTACACTCAGATCTTCAGACTTAGCAGCAATTGCTTCTATACCTTGAGTGATCAAAAAAGCAGAACCTGATACTCCAGACTTAAGAATTAGCACCACTATTTGTAAAGCTTGGAGTCTAGCCAAAGTCTGCCCACAATATTCCAACTCGGCAGGGCGGTGGTGGCGCATGCCTTTAATCCCAGCACTCGGGAGGCAGAGGCAGGCAGATCTCTGTGAGTTCAAGACCAGCCTGGTCTACAAGAGCTAGTTCCAGGACATGCTCAAAGCCACAGAGAAACCCTGTCTCGAAAAAAAAAAAAAAAACAATTTTCCAGCTCTATTCCCTCCCATGCCATTTGGGGAAGAAGAAAATGGTTCCTTTTCTAGCGGGGGTAGGGGATGAGGGAGTAACCATAGATAAGTAGTAATGAAGAAGCTTAAAACCATGGTTCTTTTATTTCACCATTATGTTGAGAGCCAGATCTACTCACAGGCAACATCACCACTGACACTACAACTGGGAAAGCTATTCTCAGCATCATGAAAACACTTCACTCTAAATGGGGCCAGGAGGGATGGTAAATCACTACGGCAAAGAAAATCAGTGGGCAATTGTACTGAAACATGACTTCCTGGAAATCAATATTAACAAGGCTATTGTGGACTTCTGTTTTGTGTATACAAAAAAGAATGAAAAATGTACCTTATAAAGTAAACAAATCCATTAATAGACAGCAAGGCTACAAGCAGAGCAAGGCAGACCATCACAGCTAAGGCGGGGTCGATACCTGCTGAGAGGGAAAGAAAGAAAAAGAACAGCGCTGGAATGGAAAAGCAGTAAATACAACACATCACAGAGCAACTTTTTGTGCTTCCTAGTGACTCTAAAATCAAGCCACATGTACCTAACCTAATTCCATTTTTCTACAGCACAGTCTGTCTTGTTGACTTTATGAACAAGAAAGCAATTTCACTGTTCTGAAGCAAAACCACTCACCACTCTGACAATAACAAATCACATGAATTAAGGCTGACCAGGGTGTTTTCTTTGGAGGAAAAAGTCTACAAATGGAAAACTTTAACTGCATTCATTTAAGTTGGACAGCAATAAAATTCTTCAGAATAGGTGTGGTATCTTACCTGTGAAGGGTGAGTATTATGCTGTCTAAAATAAAAAAAAATCCTTCTTAATCCATTTGAGTTCACAGACCTTATGAATTATATCATTATTTGTCCTTCAAGGGTGAGATACAGTTCAGTTTTGATAGTTAGTGTCTTCATAAGCATATATGTTGGTCTCTATGAAATCTAAATATCTAAATAGATTACAAATATTTCAGGGGGGAATACGTGGTGATGTGAGTAAAGAGGTAGTTGGATGTGTCCTGTTAAAATAAAATCAGGCTATTTCAAATAGATGCACTTGGTTTTGGAAAGGTATAGGCAAATACTTAAATCAGAATAGTGTGGGTCCTTCTAAAGGTACCCTCTGGCTCTCAGAGGTTTGATGATATTTCCCTCTCCCAAAAGCTACAAGAATCTTATCTGCTAAGGGACATCAGAATTATTAGCTGTGGTTCGTAGCCTCAAGGAGCAGTACATTTGGGGGTTAAGGAGACACAACCAACACACAAGAAACCACGGAAAATTGATTTTGTGCTAAGCTATAAGGCAGAGAATTTTAGTATAATAGTAGTTGAGAGAAGAGGTGGTGTATATATGGTGTTCTTGTGGTAGAATCCGACTGACAGGATTTGGATATATCACGGGATTTATTTTCTGCTAAAAAAAAAAAACAGGCCACAGCCATCTAAAGTCAGGGGAGCAGGAAGACACTTTCGTTTTATTAAAATTATGTCTTGGAGAAAGATTGAGAAATCTTTCAGAACCAGTGATGGGTTAGCTTTCAGATTGTGAATGATTCTTTAACACTGGAAAGTGCCTTTCGTGGTTCTGATTATTTTTTAAATCAAGGAGATAGAATACTAAGATGTTTGTGCAATCTGAAATGCAAACGTGTCTTTGTGAGTGTTTCAATATTGAGATGGACCTTGTCTTAAAGAAGTGCCCCCCAACCCACACTAAACCAAACTGATACCCAGTGACTTCCCATTCCTTACCTCCTCGGCAGATCTTCCCTTCTGCAAACCAGCATTTTGCATCTGCGCTAGTGGGCCTGCCACCAGGGAAGTGAATGGGGGTCCCTCTGAACCAAAGCTGTTCAGTTTCCATGTCCACGGTGTAAGTGCTGCGGAGTTCCCATTCTTCCCCGTTGGTGTCCAGGATTACATATTCAGAAATTCCATTTCCATTTGAATCTGTCCTTATCAACTGGCTGAAGCCATAGAACTGCATGTTTCTGGAATGCTGGACCAGACTGGCAGCACTAGCCTGTCCATTTTCTTTCATAGCCTTATTCATGGCTTGTGCGATAAAGTAAATTGAATTGTAGATGGTTCCAAACAACGGTGAAACCTATTTTTAAAAATTACAATTATCTTGAGCCCTAGTCACCCTAGAGCAATTTCAGAGTATATTCCAAGCTTCTCTTCATTATTATGTGCCACACGTCTGAATGCAGCAGAGCTATGAAGACCCAGAGGGGGAAAATATTTCTGAGGACTTGCTTGGTTTCTCCCCTGAATTTTTCTGTTATTTCCCGAAGGCTTCCACATCTTTAAACATATCAAATATGACAATTTTATGAGTGAACCAAGTCATACACAGTATATGCTTATGCTCCTTAGCTTTAAAAAAAGTGATTTAGAGTTTTAAAAAAAAAAGCATAAAACACAAGGGGAGTTCAATGGGAAAAATCACTTCTTTGCACTACTAGGGTAATAGGTGTGTACAGCAAGACTGTAAATAATGGGACTCCATAATCCATGTCTGTGTCCTCCTGACTTCGTCCAAAATAACTAGTCTCCTAAACACGTGCCCCTCAGAGAAGTGGCTACTAAGATTCCATTTTAAGTGCATATCTACACACCAGACAACATGCATTCAAATCAACAAATTGTATATCCTATTAACTTGCAAAGTTGCAAAACTCTGATGAGAAAACACTGTAAGTCAGTAGTATGATACAGAAAATTGCTTGACTATGCTTGCTACACAATTGTTACAAAGGCAGTGATATTCGTATACTATGCCTAATGCACTGTGCATTAACCTTGTAACTTATTTTTAGAATAAATCTTGTATCTTTTATCATAAAACATGAAGAGAAAGATCAAACAACTCCTCTACTCTGCAGCCCCCACAACCATGGCCTCGCATTTCAAATACAGCATGGAAGTCAAGAAGGTTACAATCATGTCATTTTACCAAGCTTTGAGGAAAGTTGATTAAAACTGTCTCTGTATCCTAAGGTCTACAAAACTAACCTCTTGTGACAGGCTTCATGTGAGAAAAAAATACTTAAAATTAATCAAGTTATGTTTGTTTTGGAAATACAAGTAAGTATGCAGAGCAGTGTAGCAGCTAACAGAATAGTGCCAAGCTTTGTTTACATAGAATATGATGGTACAACTATGACTACATATTAGCATCACCCAAGGAATATCAAAACTGAGCTCATAGCAACAAACTGTGATGCTAAATTTGAGACCCATGGATCAGGATTATGAAAAGCTTCCTAGGGATTCTAATATATCTAAAATTAGTTTAAAAAAAACAATGGGCTGTTGTTAAGAAAAGAACATTTGGGCGCATCACACATTACTTCACTCGATGTCTTCTATAAAATGATAATACAGAATTATTATCATAGAATATATATTATTATTATCATAGAATATATCATCAAGGTTATGACTATCATAACCTTTTATGTCATCTGATTAAGTATCTTTATACTTAGAGAAGGGAGATTCAGAAACACCAAGTAATCTAATAAGTTCACTCATTTAAGCATAAAATCAGGACTAGAATACAGGCTTCCTATATCTTGGGTTAGTGTTCTTGATTGGGAAAAAATCTGGCTGTAGTCTCTTCTGCTTCTGAACTCTTCTAAAAATTCTTGACTTTTGGACTGGTTAAGGGACTGAAGTTAGCAAGCAGTTATTTTTGTTTGGCCTACATATAAGTCCTTGTTTATCTTTCTGTTCTCTTCATATTAGAGTACCCCAAACTCAGGTTTTTATCTTCCTTTCTATCTATACTCTCTCATTTGGTGACCTCTTCTGCTTTTATGAATTGAAATGGCATAACTATATCATGACTCTGAGTTGAGGTTACAACTCAGTCCTCTGTCCTATATGACAGACTCAAATAGTCAACTGCTTACTTCAATAACTTTACTTGCATGTTCAATCTCAACATACCCCAGATCTTCACCTCCAAACCCCTTGTACCATCTCTAATAAGTATCCCTCATTTTTTTCTGGATAGCTACTATATTCTTCCAATGTTTTAGACTACTGAGTTGCAGTCTCCTGAATTCTATTTCGATGAACTCTCTACCCAACCCCAACACACACCCTTCAGAAACAGATTAGAAATAGATCAAAATAAGATATCTACCTTCAGTGGACAACCATACACAGAGATCCCTTAGGAAGTTTTCGGTAATTACATGTCCTGACTTTCTTGGACAGTGGTTACCTTTAGTATTCCTGCAAAAGCCCAACTCTTTCTGAGACATTGGTAGGTTATGACACAAAGTGAAGGAAAGAAGGCAAAGTACAAAATCAATACTAGTAAAATAAAAAAAACTAGTTTTTAAACACCCACAGGGCAACAAGTCTCTGAAAGCAGAAAAGAAGGCTAGTGTTCTGTTTTGAAAGGCACAGAGCCTTCTGGGAAAGAGACTGTATCTATCTATCTACTACCAAAATAAAATATTGAAACTCTTTTTTAAAATCTGCCTCTGAGTTGATGCACTGCACTGTTTCCTGCTGGCCAGTCTATCCTGCCGTCTGTGTTCTTAGGCAACCCCCTGTGAGAACTGACTGACTGCAACACCCTAAGATTACTGAAACTTGGAGCTTATTCTTTGGGATTCTCTTGCCTATGCCATACTGTAAACACACACACACACACACACACACACACACACACATGGGGGGGGTGTGGATCTGATGTGAGTGCCCTTATAGCCACAAAGGAATAATGGACAAGGGGCTTGAGGTTAAGAGAAAAGCCTAGCAACAACATTCAATTACAAAGGAGGAGCTGTCATCATGGCCCAAAGCCCATGAGACGCCTTCAGGCCTATTTCACCTGTTCCACTCCTTAGCAATGGAAATTTCCCCTTCATATAAGTCCAAAGTCCAAAACATACTGTGTTAGCATCAGTTACAAAAGTTTTCTAGTTGTACTTGAGGCAAATGATGAAAATAAGATGAAGACGATGAAACAAGACCCTGTCCTGGCTTCTCACTAAAACCACAAAGAAGTGGTTTGAAAGAGATTGACTCCCATAGACTCAAATGTTTAAATATTCAGTCCTGTGTTGGTGGAAATGTTTGGGAAGAATTTGGGAGGCATGGCCTTGTTGGAGTAGGCATGGCCTTGTTCAAGAAGGTGGATCAGTGGGGTTGGGTTTTGAGATTTCAAAACCAGGCTCAGTCTCTCTCTCTCTCTCTCTCTCTCTCTCTCTCTCTCTCTCTCTCTCTCTCTCTCTCTCTCTCTCTCTCTCCCCCTCTCCCGTTTCTTCCTGTGGATCAGATGTAAGACATCAGCTATGCTGGGTGGTGGTGGCGCATGCCTTTTATCCCAGCACTCGGGAGGCAGAGGCAGGCGGATCTCTATGAGTTCGAGGCCAGCCTGGTCTACAAGAGCTAGTTCCAGGACAGGCTCCAAAGCCACAGAGAAACCCTGTCTCGAAAAACCAAAAAAAAAAAAAAAAGACATCAGCTACTGCTCCACGACCATGCCCACCTGCCTGCTGCCATGTTCTCAACAATGATAGTCACGAACTCACACTCTGAAACTGTAAGCTCCATTAAACACTTTCTTCTATGAGTTGCCTCGGTCATGGTGTTTTGACACAGCAATAGAAAACTATAACAAGAATCAAGACAGAATTGGCAGAAATACCTGCCAGACAGATGACTTTGTTGATATCACAGTCCAGAATAGTAAGACCATTAATGATCTGTGCTACTGTTTTTTGCCTACCATGTAGATCTGAACCTGAATAAGTAAATAAAATAGATGGCAATTGAGACATACCATTGGTGCTTGTTTCATGACTTTAAATAACTCTATTCTAAGCCTTTTGGAACTTTTAAAGATGAGAAGAAGGTCACAGTAAGGAGCAGTGATATTTGAATTTGTTCCGTGGTTTATGCTATTATAAAGCTGATTATCATCACTTTAGATTTGTTGTGCTCTATGAGAAGCGCTCAAACTGCCTTCCAAGGAACTTTGTCCTCAGAAGTGCACAGTAAAATCTACTTCCTCAAAAAGTCATTACCTGAATGATAAAAATAGCAACATCACTTTCAAACAAGAAGCTGAACACATGTAGAGATTTTAAAACTTTAAGTTAATTTAATTTCTGTTGTTAAAAATGATACTTATGCCAGGCATTAGTGGCTTACACCTTTAAGCCCAGCATTAGGGAGGCAGAGGTAGGCAGATCTCTGAGTTCCAGGCCAGCCTGGTCTATTGAGTGAGTTCCAGGGCTACACAGAGAAACCCTGTCTAAAAACCAAAGAAACAAAATTACATGTACAATAATTCATAATCACAAACCATGGACTTGGCCAAAAACTAGATGAAAAACAAATTTTTGATATGATGCTCATAAATACAATATTCTTATTTTACAGAGAGTGAGATAAACAACTGTGGTCACTGTCAAGTTTGGGAAATCTTTCTTTACACCTTGTCTACTGGGCCTCCTTCGAGAAAGCTCCAAGTCCAAACTATCTCCCCTTCAGCTTAATGGTCACCTGCCAAGCACTCATTTTTAAGATAATGGAAGACATTGGGTATAAGGAACATCCTAAGAAACCATTCAAGGCCACACTTGGGGAAAATATCCAAAATATGCATTCTAGCAATATATGACTATAGCCAACAAAATTTCATTTGAAACAAACAGAGTACAATAAAAAGGGGAGAATTAAGGCATCAAAACCTAAATTCAGAAGTCTATCTTGTGCCCAAGTATACAGGTGCATAGTGATAATCCTTGTTCATTCATCCTGAGGCCAAATTAGGAAGTTTCTCAGTAGTCTCCCACCCCTAAATCTCTCTTTTCTAATTTACTGCTGTTTTCACAGATCGTTGAAAAGTCTTACTACCTCCTACATCAAAGGAAAACAATCCAATAAACATGTTCAGATCAAAATATCTGTCACTTGGTTCTGTTACTATGCTGTAGTAAGGAATGAACACCAGCTATCAGCTAAGCACAATAAAAGCACAACGAGCCTGATGTGCGCTTCCATAGTCAGGTTCTGATAGCAGTCTTGGGTGGAATCCCATGTATGTCACTTTCCTTGACCTTTAGGAAACTGCTTGAGCTTTAATTTCCTTACACATAAAATACAGATGCTAATGTGTACTTTGTGGGTTGGCTTGAAGATAATGAGATCATTTATGTAAACTACCTAGTCCTGAGAAAACACTGAATTGCTGTGGGACAATGGTCTATACCCTGTCACTTGTATTTTATATAAATGCTGATTGGCCAGTAGCCAGGCAGGAAGTATAGGCGGGACAACAAGAAATCTGGGAAGAGGGAAATTTCACTCTACAGTTGTCACCCTAGACAGAGAGGAATCCAGACAGAGAGCAAGCAAGATGTAACTGCCTCGCTGAAAAAAAAGATTAGCCTGTGGCTAACACAGACAAGAATCATGGGCTAATTTAAGTTATAAGAGTTAATAAGAAGCCTGAGCTACTAGGCCAATCAATTTATGATTAACATAGACCTCTGTGTGTTTATTTGGGACTAAATGGCTGTGGATGGCGTGGTTAACATAGGGGGACTTCTGGAGGCATCACAATCCCTGACTTCAAACTCTACCACAGAGCTACAGTACTGAAAACAGCCTGGTACTGGCATAAGAACAGACAGGAGAACCAATGGAACTGAATAGAAGACCCAGATATTAATCCACACACCTTCAAACACCTGATTTTTGACAAAGAAGCAAAAAATATCAAATGGAAAAAAAGAAAGCAGATTTAACAAGTGGTGCTGGCAAAACTGGATATCAACATGTAGAAGAATGAAAATAGACCCGTATCTATCACCATGCACAAAACTCA